>PVJO010007224.1:0-83364 GCA_004026905.1 Hystrix cristata | reverse complement strand
TGGGTCTCCCGGCGTCTGTCTGGTTCTTAAAGCAGCTCGGTGATCTGCCGTGGCCGGAAGGTGCGTTTTCAGGGCATCTGAGGCCTCCGCCATGAAGCCCTCTCTCCCTTTCCTGTCTCATCTCCCGACATTTCCTACACTGCGGTCTCTGATCCACCTGCAGAGACTTGCTTGTTCCTCACTTAAGACTCTGTAGTCTCTCACAGCTATACCACCTTTTGGAATGGATCCCCTCTGCCTCTTCTGCTAAACTAATTTCTACTTACCTTACAGACTTAATTCTAGAACCTCTAATTAAGTAGACTAATTAAGTACCTCCGTACTTACAGGTTTATCACTGCTTCATAATAGCTCTTTGCGTGGCTTTTGTCACCATCCACGATAGCTTTTGACTGTGTGCTGCTTGGAGAAAGCGGTTGCATCTTATGTATTTTTGTATATCATAGGTGTCTAGCATATATAGATATTCCAGATAATTTACTGAAGGAGTCAGTGGTTGAACGAATTGATGCCCCTATTTTGTTTTCATTTGAGTCTGCAGTCTTTACTCAAACAACCACTTTCTCATTGATCACCCTTCTTGTTTGGAACCTGGGCATAGCACTCTTCACATCTTCAAGTACTTCGCACCTCTCTGTATTTTATTGAGGAGGGGAGAATGGGAGTCAGGGCTCAGAAGTGGTTGTGTACGTTTGCGCGAGTTTATGCCAGCGCCGTGTCACTGCCCGGTGTCCTCCCACAGCGGTGGACTGTTGGTGGATCCTCGTCACTTATTCACTCAGTAGGTTGTTTGGCACCACAAAGAAAGGTACTGCTGCTAATAAGTGAAAAGATGGAAACCATAGCTCCTTATTTCAGTGTAGGGCACTAAGTGCAAACAGGTATCTCGGGAGAACTGAGCATACTGTGGATTTTTGTGAAGGAATGAAAAGATTCGCAGAAGCTGTGCTGGGACAGGATGGCCTGGGCTGCATTCACCAGATAAACCCTCGAGAAAAAGAAGGCTCGAGTGAAAGTTGTCATTCATTTTAATTCACATGCTGTGAATTCCATGACCAGTGAACTGTGCAGAAAATGTGGCTGCTGCCTTGAAATTCCTTGTAAGAAAAAATGGTGATAGTGTGATAATATATGCAGTTTTGATAAACCTGCTTTGAGGAGGTGGATAAAGGACCATTGTAAACTTATCTTCTCTTGAGTGGTTGAGCTTTTAATTAAGTTCCCTCAAGTAGTAAACACTTTTCTTTGTGCTAATAGAAGCTCCACAGTGCAACTCTTGTTAGGACGACAGCCCCCACACAGCAGTGAAATCAAATTTAGCTGGTTGATTTCTTTCTTACAATGTAACCAATCTTTGATCGTTTTTGCCTTTCTTACCATAACTGAGGTTGCTTGGTTATGGATGATTGTTAACTGTTAAAAATTAAGAGCCTAGAATAACACTAATAGTTGGAAAATGTAAACTCTTACTGTGATCAGGAGACTTCATTGTCTGCTAAACACACTCCAAGAAAAGGTATTCCAGGTGTTTATTTGAGCAACAACAGAAACAGCAGCTGCCTCTGACAAGTACATCTAAATGTCACATCATCCTGCGAACCCCTGAGGATTCTCTGGCTCTGACGGTCCTACTGAATCAGCCCCACTTTCCCTCAAGGCTTATTTCCCTGTGACACCCTTTAGCTCCAGTCAATGAACTCTTGTTAAAACTGCATACTGCAGGGGCTGGGGATTTAGCTCAGTGATTAGAGTGCTTGCCTTGCAAGCACAAGGGCCTGAGTTCAATCCCTGGCACCACCAAAAAAAACCAAAAAAACAAAAAAAACAAAAAAAACTGCATACTGCAGAGTGATGTGCCCTGTCAGCAGAAGGAATCTTGTGCACATACAGTCTACAGTAAGTTACCTGGATTGGGTACAAGTCATCAAAAGAATGACGCTCGACATGCTGGCGTGTTCCTGTACAGCAGCACCTTAGTTCATGACCCTGATTTGTTCCCCAATTCTGGAAAAGATGTCCATGTTTGCGTTCATCACCCAGCGTAGAATTTGCAAACAATAACAAAATTTTGCCATGCACTTCTCTTTATGAACCAAGTGTTCACAAAGAAAAGCATTCATGAACCGAGGAACCACTGCAGTCCCAGCTACCCAGAAGACCAAGGCAGGAGGATCACTGGAGCCAAGAAAGTCAGAGCCAGCCTTGGAAGTATAGTAAGACCCCATTTCTTTAAAAAAAAAAAAAAAAAAAAAAGAATAGTTAGAAAATTAAAAAGGGCTGGGGACGTAGCTCAGTGGCAGAGTGTCCCTGGGTTTGATTCCTAGTACTGCCCCCCGAATATTGTAAGCAAAAAGTATCTTATGTATAAGACTTGTGAATATAATTGCATTGGGCATTTCTAAAAGAAGCCATTTTCACCTAAATTCCTTGAATTTAAATTTAGGAAGGAATGTATTCCTAAGGTGTTTTGCTCCTTTTTATCAAATATCCAGATCGAAATGAAACAAGTGCATGACAGAAAATGCAGGTGAAATGCTGATCTTTGAATGGCTGGCTGCGCAATGAGACTGAAATTTAAGTTTTGTATAGAGGCTGAGTCGGTACCACTCATCCCTGGCTGAGTCGGTACCACTCATCCCTGGCTGAGTATCCACATCTCTGGAGCACTGTGCAGGGCCCTGGACTCCTTTGTTGATTTTTGGATAGTGCCTCAGCATCTGGATTTTTAATAACATCCCAGCTGGTTTCAGTGTGCCGGGCATTGGAGAACCCCTGGCCTAACACAGCCACGCCTTCTGCTGCGTCTGCTGCTTTGACTGCATCCCGTGTCTTCTCCGGCCTTTTTGTTCCTGGGGCGCTAGAGCCCTTCTGACTCAGTAGCACCTTGCTCTCTGCAGCACCTTGCTCTCTGCAGCACGCTTCCTTCCTCGGGTCTTCTGGGCTCAGGGTGCGCTCATCATTTAGCCCCCGCTTCAAGGGCAAAGCTGTTCTCACACCCGCACCCCTGCGGAGGCTCTTTCCCCAGCATTGTTGTGCTCTTTTGTTTCACTTTTACTGTTGGCGTTTTCTTTTTTTCTTTTTTTTTTTTTTTTTGCTGTGAGACACTAATTCTATCCACTTGTCAGTTTTTCTTTTGCCTTTAGAATCTAAAGTCCATGAAGGCAAAGAACAGGAACATCTGGTTCACCATAATATCCCTGAGGCTGAAAAGCATGCCTCTTGCATTACATTTGCTCTAGAAATAGTAGCTGAATAAATGAATAAAAATACTGATCAAGAAATGTTTGCGGTAATATACTTATCTCACACCTCCACCAAAAATATACGGCATCACACTTTAAATATTAGAATAAAGACACAGGATGAAATGAGGTGATTGAGCAACAGGCAGAGAGGAGGAAAACCTGGAAATAAGGTTGCTCCAATACTGGAAATTTAAGGGTATTGGTAGTGAGCCTAGAGCAGATACTGCCACTCAGGGCCGTCCCTGGAGTCTTACCACCATCACAACGTGTGATGTTTGAAAGCTCATGCACCTTCTGGTTAACTTCTGTTTTCAGAATTTGTGTTTCACCTCCCTTCTGAATTGCCTTCTGTGTGCTCAGCCTCTAGAAAGTTTATTGTTATTGTGCTGTTGTTGTTCGTAACATGGCTCTTTACCTGTTGTATCACTGGGCTCCAGTCAGCAGTCTGTCCCGCTCCCCAGCCTCACTGAGAAAGGGGATTGTGAGCTGGAGGTGGTGGCTTTTGCCGATGACCCCAATGCTCTGGGAAGCTGAGGCAGGAAGATCCTGAGTTTCAGATTAGCCTGGGCAACCTAGTGATTTGTCAGACCATCTCGGAGAAGAAAAAAATAAAAGGGGCCTGGGGATGTGGCTGAGTGTGAAGGGCCTGGTTTCAATTCTCAGAATTGCCAAGAAAGGGGTGGGGGATTGTGTCTGCGCTACTAGGCCCATCGCAGGTGCTCAGCAAGTGTTTATTGAAAGAAAGTATAAAATAAATACAGAATAGTCCATAAGAAGCATTAGAAGTGCCAGTTAAAAATCATAAAATGGATTCATCAGGAATATATGGAAGTCAAATTAGCTTTTAATAGAATGAAGCACTAGTAAGAGTATCCTAAGCCAACTGGGTGAGTGTGATGTTATGCACGCTTAGGAAATTACAAAAACATTGTTGGTGCCGATGAGTCTGAGCGCTGGCTTCCAGCTGATATGTGGCTTGTCATCTCAACGAGGTTTTCATCACTCACTTGGGACTTTTGATACATTATTTACTCTTTTTGATAAACTTTTCAATAGCTGCTGTTGAAATAGATGCATTTTCCAGGAACACCTGATATGCATTTTAAAATGTAGCTTTTAATTGATATTGATTGCCAGAAAACCCAATGATAACTTTCATCAGTGTACTTTGAACTTTGTGATTCTACCCAAAAGAAAATGCAGCGTTCTTTGCCCACATAAATATTTAAAATTCTTTAGTAGACACCCTGCTAGTTGTGCTGGGACTCATCTCATAATTTGAGCACTTAAATACTACTTAGGATGACTCTCACAGATGGTGTGTTGCTTTAGAATCTCTGCACTACTACTTTGTGTAAGTTGACCTAGTAACTAGATGACTAGGGTTTTTGAAGGACAGTCACACATTTGAAATGGACATCTTTTTTTGCTGACTCATTTTTTTATTACAGAGTTGGTAAAGCATAAAGAAGAGTGGGTGTTTAGGATAGAAATACTGGTCAGGTCCCATAAAATCATATTGGGATGCACAGTGTAGTCACAGCTTGCTGCCAAAGCCTGAGAACTGCACATGCTTTTGCCTTTGGTTTTACTGAGGAAATATTACTGATGTAAATCAGGCATTTGTCACATTTTTAAGAAGACCCAGAGCAAGGAACATAAGGAACAACTACACATCCAAAGAAATCATCCTTCTTTTCACTTGAATCTGCATTTCTGCATATTTGGATCCAGCCCTGCACTAGCTTAAAATTTGCTCCAAACAATAAAGTTTGCCAGAAAGCCATTCAATGAAGAGGCGCAGAAGTGTGGAAGTGCCGTACGTGGCATTCCCAGTGAACATACGGTTTGCTGTATTGGGGAAGCGTAATGTGGGATTTGTGTTGTAGACTGGCGGGGAAATGAGCAGAAGGGTTAGGCTGGGTGGAGATGCTGCCCTCTGTGCCGAGAAGTTGGAGCCCCGTCATCAGCAAGAAGAGGTGTTGGATAAAACCATGTTAAAGTGTAGTAACAATACAGAAGATGGATGAAGGAGAAAACAGTGTGGTGATGGAGAGACTAGATTGTGATCATTTCAGAATTGAAGGCTATATAAAAGCTAAGCCTGAAGTTTTTAGAAATAGAGGGAAGGGAAAGGAGCAGTCCAACTCCAGAGACTTCTCATAAACAGAATCTTTATTAAATTTCTAGTTGGAAATAGGGGAGACCAGCAGGGGACACGTAACGTTTTTAGTGTGGATGGTTAATAGTTCTTGAGGAAACCATAGAAAAATAGGAAAAACAAGTTCTGCTGAGATGGTTTCCTACAGTATTACTGAAGGGTGCAGGATTTAATGTGCAGTGTCCCGAATTCAGGTTCTGTCTGAGCTTGCTGACTCTGAGGGTTGTCTCTTGCCTGTTTGGAGCATTGGTTTTCTCACATGTAAAGTAGTGATGCTGTGATGGTTCATTCCAAAGATCGGATGGCCTAAGAAAGGAGAACCCTGAAAAATGCCAAGTGCTGTAAATACGTGGTGTGCGATCTGTGCCTGCCATTTGGAGCGGGGCAGAAAGGGAGGTGTTTCCTCACGAGCCTGGATCCCTTTACTCTGAGCATGTGTTTTGAGGTTCCTGTACTTCCACAATATTCTGCCATGGCCCCTGCTGGTGTTTTTAAACGATCTAATATCAGTAGCACTTTGCATATTCTTTTCCAAATACAAATGTTCATGTAAAACAGTTATGTTCATCTGGTGGTTCAGTACAGATAGCCTTTAAAATAAAAACAAACAGGTTGATTACTGAAGTGACATGTTTTTGTTAACATTTCATCTGCTTAATTGTGTCATGAAGAAAAAGTATAAAGATTTCTTTATTTTTCCCTTTTTCTGCTTTTATCTCTGTCCGTCTTGAGCCCTGATGTTGCTCAGCCTACACCTAGTACCAGAACAAAGCAAGCCAGAGGAGGAAGGAACATCTGAGTGCCTTTCTCTACAGTTTTCACCTACGTCAAAGCGGGTCATGAAATTAAAACTATCAGAACTGTAAAATTACTTCAGTCCAGCTCAAAATCAAATTAGCTTCTAGAAATGCTACACATGATGATATTCAGACCTAACAAAATACAGAGATAGAAGAGAATTTTTTTATCCTTAATCTTTTTTATTACTCCTTATTCTTGACATCACATTCCAAGAAAATTTCAGGCTTTGTCAGTCACGAGAGCTGGTAGAACCAACCACATTTTCTCTGTGGCCCAAACAAGAGTCATGGACATCTTGTGCATTTCTTATACAACAGTACACTTTGTGGTTTTCCTCCTATTTTCTCTTCTTTTTGAAATATGTTTTAGTTAGAAAAACCTAGTATTAAAACAAATAATGATATTCCTCAGCTTTACAATTCAAATGAAAACATATGAAAACATACTTACCGTGGAGCAGTAAAATGAACCAGTATTGTTTTTGTTTCTTTCACGAACCATCAGACTTAATGTACATTCCTGTTTTCACTGTGTAGTTATATTTAGTCATTCTGTGGTATTTTTATGAGCTACTGCTGTATGATTAATGATAAAAGCTGAAATTTGGTAGACAAGCATTCCCTTCCCTGACTGAGAATTCGGAGTTCTTTCTCGCTGTTTCCCTTCCGGTCCTGCAGACGTGTGGCTGTCCCTTGTTTCAGGGATACCCCCCCAGTCCCTCCTCTCTCCTTTCATTGGCACAAACCCCCATACAAGCGGCTCAGCCTCACCTTCCTGACCAGCCTCCCTTGTTGGAAAGGACTCGCCTTGGTCTCATGATTCCAGTTGCATTTCCTTTAAAAACAAAAACAAAAACTACAGTTTTTTCCCTTAGAAATAAACATTCCATTAAACTAATGGCATAATAATTATGGGCATCTTTGTAAGTAAAAAGATCTTCAAATTAGTTGTTTCTAAAAAAAAAGGAAACATATTAAGAGTTCGGCTACATCTTTATGATAAAAGAGAAAAATTGCCTGAAGTATCGGTGAAAATTATTATCTGAATATTAGAACCACCCATAGATTAATGGAATTGAACACTCTTATGCAGATTCTTATTGTCACATAGACCTATCTAATTTTTACTTTGGGGTGGTAGTGGAAAACTTTGAATTGGTGGGAATTAACTTACTAACTTTAAGAAATGTTTATATAAAGACACAAGATGGTATTAAGCTCTTCAAACTTTAAAAAATAGGAAATGCTTGAAATTATTTTACAAATAAATATTAAAGAATACTTTTTAGATTGTCTTTTATATTATGTTAAATATATGCAGATCTGGGAGGCAAAAAGGTGGAGTGCTGATGTATAGCTAGAAACTCAGCTATTGTAAAGAGGGTGATGAGACATTAGTGAAGTTTTAATATGTTCAATTAGAAACAACTAACATGAAACTAATTTGATATTTCTGATGCTTTATTACTGACCTATTTCATTAAACATAACTAAGTATCACCACCAGTTCTGGTTATATGTATTGAATTTCAGAACAATTTCTATTCGTCAATGATAAGGTGTTTCAATTTAGTTTGGGACTAGCTTGGTGTGATGTCAAAAGTTAAAAGGGTTATGCAGTCTTTGTAATGGTTTGTTCATTTAGTATATTCGGAATTTACATGGAATATTCTGGTCGGGAAGAACAAATGGCTTATTAATTGTGTAGCCAATACTTCTCAAACTAATAATGGATAAGAACTTGAAGTAAGATTACAGCAGTCAAAGTAGACTTAGGAATGATTTTCCTGTGGGATTCTGGGAGCCCAAGGTATTTATTAGTTGAGAACAAAGAACCTTACATTTAAAGGTAAATGAATCTTTGTGTGATAAGACTAATAGTAGGCCCCTTGCAGAAGAAAAAAGAAAAAATAGTCCATAGTTTACTTTTGATGAGACATATTGTAGACTCAGCTTTTTCCTCAGTTAAATACACTGAAAGTCACATATTTCCTTAGGAGAAAAATGAGAGCAAGCTTAGAATACTAATATTTTGCTTGTACCCATTTGCCCCTGAGGAGGGTCACATTCTTTGTAAGGTTAGATAAGTTTCTAGTGTTTGTATCTAATTGTTTGCCGACAATATATTTCAAAATCTTTCACTACTTAGCCTTTTGCTTTCTTAACCTCTGACTTCAAGGCAGCATTAAATTGAAGCATTACTGTAATGAGATTACAATTCCAGTTTCCCAATACTATCCAATGTTCAGTTTATTAGCAAACTGAAAATAGCAGTATTGGTAGTTACAATACTGAAAAGAAGATAAGCACATTTTCTCTAATTGCTTTTCCCTCCCAAATCTTTCCTTTCCTAAATATTTTACTGAAACTGTGTATGAATTCAAATTTAGTTTAAAAATGGAAACACTATCTTAATTGTTAAATGAAAGATTTCTAATTTTTAAAGTTTTCATTTGTTTATTCAGTTAACGAGTGGGTGACTGTGTCTATGCCAGGTACAACTTTATTGAGCCCTTGAAAATGCATTTTCAGTTTTACTCGTTCCTACATTTTTCTGAAGTTGTTTTTAGGAGGTCCAGAGTAAATAGCCCAGTGACCAATAAGCATGAAATGATACTCAACATTATTCTTCACTGGGGAAGTGACAGTAAGATTATGGTTCAAATTTACCAGAATCACTGAAAAAGAGATAATTACAGGTGTTTGATAAGGGTGTAGATATGGGTGACTTAGAGCCTTCCTACGCTTGTTAGTGGGAATGTGAAACGTTACAGCCACTTCGGAACACAGTTTGACAATTGTTTAAACTATTAAAATTATCAGATTACTTGGCAGTTTAACTCATTCATATCTGCCCAAGAGTACTGACAACATAAGTTCAAGCAAAAGCTTGACGCAAATGCCACAATGATAGTGCATTTTATAATAGCCAAGAAGTAGAGGCCGACCCAGATGACCTGGCGTGTCCATCACCTTATAACTGAATAGATAAAACCTGGTATGTCCATGCAGTGAAACTTGAAGATAAAGTGAAGTGCGTGATTCTCAGTGACAGAAACACTAGTATTAAGCTACTATTTCATCAGTGAAGAAGCTAAGGCACGTGCGTAAGTTACAGTCTAATTTGGGAAAGAAGAAAAGTCTGGTTGCCTGGACCTCAGACCACCCCATAATCGTTGCTTTGAGTCATTACCCCGTCCTCCCCGCTCCGCTCAGCGCGCAGGCCTTTTCCCTGTCTCACTTCACACGCTGACCTCCCTCCAGGGGAAACAGCTTAGCACCGGCGCTTTCTGTCTTTATAACTTCTTCGCTAAAACATAATTCATATGCCATAAAATTCACACTTTTAAATTGTACATTTCTGTGTTTTTATGTCACAGCACTGTGTGAACGTTGTATGTAACGGGCCCTTTGCAGTCCCTCGCATTCAGTGCCCCACCTTTGCGTGGCACTCAGCGCTGTTACCGCGCCCTCCTTGCTCCTCCAGCTTCAGCCTTTTCTCAGTCTTCTCCTAATCACTTCATGCTTGTTTTTCAGTCTTTGTGAGCTGCTCCTCCTTTACCTGCCTTTAAAGTGTTGATTTGGGTTTGCTTCTCTTTGCACACAGTACGTCTGGGAGATCTCACAGCCTCAGGGACCGTGCGCGCGTGTGTGTGTGTGTGTGTGTGTGTGTGTGTGTGTGTGCGTGCGCGCGTGTGTGTGTGCGTGTGTGTGTGTCTGTGTGCGCGCGCGCGCGCGTGTGTGGCTTGCCAATGTCTACTTTATTCATTTGGCCAGCATGTATTTATTATCCACTTAGGGTGTTCAAGGCTGAGTTTGGCATTTGAAATCTTTGCAATTATCGAACCTGTTTCTATGGAAAAGAGACTAGCATCGATAATCCAGTAAGGAAGAAGGAAAATTGCAGCTTTAACTGCTGCGGGGTGGCGGGCCTTGTGGAAATGCTCCTCACGAGCTGAGATGTGGAGGAGCTGGGGGACGCCCGCTGGCGGCTCTGGTTGGTAGCGTGTGACGTCATGAAGGGTCAGGCCCAGCAGGGCGCGCGGACCACAGTGAGAATTTCTGCTTCACTCTGAGTGAGCTGAGGACGGAAGGCAGGATTTTGACTAGAAGATGAAGCTGTCTGGGTGGTGGTCTTAAGTGACGCCTCTGTGTTGAGAATAGACTAGATGGGGACAAATGTGGAAGCAGGGAAACAAGAATAGCAGACTACTGAATCGATGCAGTCTTTGTTCCCCTGGTGAACCTGAGCACGCGTGCGCAGCAGGCTGCTTGTTACCATTGAAAGCTCTGAAAGGTTCGCCCGCACTGTCCTGCGTCACGGGCTGGTGTGTCCAGATGCCGGTGTGGTGGACTGATACGCACCTTGAGCAGGGACGTCCAGCTGGACTGAGCTGGCGTCCTTCTGGGTGTAGAGGGTCCACCTGTAAAGGAGAACAGGAGTGGACGATAGCAGGCAGCTGCTTCCCAGGAGAAGCCCTGCTGCGGCTGGTTCTCCCGAAGGGGACTCGGCTGTTCTGGTCACAGAAGGAGCTCGGGGCCTTGCTGTCATCAGGATGGCTGCTGTTTGCTTCGGGGAGCTCCGGTCTTCATCTCTGCTGCCCAGTAAAGATTTCTTCAGCCGTCATCTGCAGACAGGGATGTACACGGGACAGTGCTGTGGGCTCCCAGCCCTTGATCGGATCTTTTCGGTCTCCAGGGCCTAGATGGACATTCAGCACTCTTCCTGCATTTGGCTTGTGTGTGTGGATGTTGTAACTTGTATTTGACCGCTATTAAATCTGCTCTCTCGCAAACCATGGACTCTAGAAGAGTGACTAACGCAGCGGTTAGCGTGCTCACTCGTGTTTCATGCGGGTGTCTTGAGCTCATCACGTCCACAGCAAAGCCCGTCTTCTCTTCCCAGTCCTGCTCTGAAGCGAGCTGCTCCTTCCTTCCCTGACCGCTGCCAAGGAGGACACTCCCTGGGATCTTCGTGTGTCCCTTGCCCTTCGGTCAAACTGAAGATAGAGACGTGTAAGTTACTCTTAGCAGGGCCCGCGGTACTTTAACTTCGTCCATTGAGTAAAATGTGTCAGTCCTCTTTCTGCCAGCTTTAAATCTCTGGTGGTAGAATTCCGTCACTGTCTCTGGAGAAATGGAGGCTGCAGCCCTGGTGGCCCTTCTGACTGCGGGCCGCCTCGTCCCTTCCTGCTGGCCTGGCGGCCCTCCTTTGGGTGACTGATAGGCAGTGTGAGGCACCGTGGTCTGGTCGGAGAGATTTGGGTTGAATCCTGGTTCTACAGCATATTTGTTTCATGACTTTAGGCAGGTCACTTAATAATTTTGAGCCTCAGTTTCTTCATCTTAAAGGCAGAAGTATAACAACCTGTCAGGGCTGTTTTTAGCGTTAGAGGTGGTATCTCTGAAGCCCCCGTGAGAGAGTAATCAATCACTTGATCAATCACAATGCTCCTGTCCGTCACACGCTTCCAGACAGGGAAGAGGCTGAACCGAAGTTCACGGTGTGCGTTAGGGTCGCTCTCCGTGCCGTTGCAGTCCCGCGGGGTCTGGGCAACGCACACGCCATGTGTGCACCCTCACAGCCTCATGCAGCGCGCTCGCCCTGCACTGAAAACCTCCTGCGCCGTAGCCGCTCAGGCCTCACCCCGAGACACCCTAGAAACCACGAACTTCCTACTGTCTGCATTGCGTCGCGTCCCCAGAATGTTCTGAGGGAGGATCACGGTGTATGTAGCCTTTTCAGGCTGGTTTCTTGCACTTAGCAATTGAATGGATGTTTTAATGGCGTCAGTCTCTAACTCTAACAACTTTTACATATACTCTTTATTAATATTGATCCAGCTAAGAGCAATGGTTTATTCATAACACTCTATCTCTTACTACAGAAGGAAAGCCCACCCCCAACCATCCCAGATCTTACTAGTGTGTTCACTTGGAGTCACAGAAAATTCAATAACTTAAAAATTTCAAGTAAAATGTTAAATTTTTATTACAGAGGAATATGCTAGGGAGAATAATTAAGGGGTTTATTTATAAAATATATTACAAGAAGTTCTATGAGGAAGTGAGAAATAAAGGTCAAGAAAATGGCATAAAATATAAAGCAAGATTTTGGGCTGTTAAAAGGCATGCTATTTGTATATTTTTAAAAAATGGATAATGATTTTATTAAATTATGGATTTAAATTCTATTGAAATACTTGATTTATTTTAAAGCAATTTTTCCAATCAAATAGAAACTAAATTCTTTGAAAACATATTTTACCATAGGTGAAAAAATTGTAGCTGTTAGTTTGGTAATGTGTGAGGGTTACATAATTTCTCAAAAAGAGAAATTATGAGTCCATGAAAAAAAATTGAAGACTGGTTGCCTTTGCTATTCTGTAAAACCCAAGTTTGTTAACTGGCTTATAAAAATTCCTTGTTTAAAAAAAAATGCCTCATTACCTTCCTCATCCTCTGATCCCTTTCCCTTTTTGAAACCCCTGTGTCCATACTCCGTGTTCCAGCGAAGAACATTTGAAGTCCCATATAAATGTGTGGTCTCGGGTGAAGAGGCACCTAATAGAAAGCACACCACTTTGTATCGAAGACCTGTATAAATGTGTGGTCTTGGAGTGAAGAGGCACCTAATAGACAGCACCCCACTTTGTATCAAAGACTATATAAATGTGTGGTTTTGAGTGAAGAGGCACCTTATAGACAGCACCCCCACTTTGTATCATCTTCCCCGCCGCCGTACCCTGCTGCAGTCTCCATCCTCCATTTTCATGGCTGTACCTAACTTGTAGTTTTGCAGCTCACCCCTCCTCCTCCACAGTGAGACTACAGCTGAGGTCTTTGACAGTGGACACTGTGTTTTATTTTTGCCTCCTCGGCATCTGACTACATACCTGTTCTGGCAGTGAGTTAATATACTGGACAAGTATTGTTAAGAAAGGTGGATTCCAGTGACTTGAAAATTGTTACACATAATTTTCGTCCATTGCATTGTAAGACACTCTTTTTGTTCTACACTGGTTGACTTTCTGGCTGTAAAGTTTACATGTACTGATAAGGCTTTTGGTGAGCTTTCCCACAGAGATGGCCCTAACGGTGACTGTGCAAACCTGTCCTCGGAGGGGGAGTGCACCTGTTGAGCAGTTAGGCGGGACCTTGGTAGAGGTCAGTTCTTAGTGGAGTTCAGGTCTGTAAATTAAGTGACCAGATGATTTCCAAAGATTCTCTCACCTTTGATTTAATCAAGATAAAATTTTAATAAAGCAAGCAAATGACTGTGCTTGGCCAAAAAGTAAAAATTGCAAGCCTGATTTAATCATTCATACTGGGAACATTATAGGTACAGGCTTTTTATCACCTGAATGCTGTATAGTGTCGCAGCTGAGATTGTTGTCCTTAGCCTAAAAAATTAAAGTATAATTACTCAAATTGTCATGATTATAAATCAAGTAAATATGTTGTGTGTTGATTCACATAATTTTTGGATTACAGTTTAGCTTTTTTCACTACATGCCTAATTTTCTGATTAACAGTATACTTTCTAATCATTCTGTAATTTCTATTCCGGAAATGAACTTATTTCAAAACATTTCATGGTAGCTAGTCAGTCACTGAAGCCTTATTTTAAGGAGGAGCAGTGTTAAAACAATTACACAGGTGCTTTTCTATGTTTTGGTCATTCATGATATGTAATAATGAAGTTTTATAAAGAGCGGTAGAGTGACACTTTAGGATGACTTCTGGAGGGTGGGGACTGTGGCGTTTGGCCACCACCAAAGCGGCGTCCCCTCTCCTGTCTCCCTCTCCGCCCAGCCCCATCTGCACCTGCTTGAGGAAAGCCGTGTTTCTTCAGTGCCCGCGCTGCCTGGCGAGGGCCCCGGGAAGGACCACGGCGTCTGTAAAGCTGGCAGCGAGATGGTATTTCCAGGCAGGCACAGGGTTGCCGGTAGCGAGCCAATCCCAGCTCTGCCGAGCAGCTGAGAACTTCGCTGGCTCTTAGCACGGTGTTCAGTGACACCGACCTGTGCCGTGCGCAAGTGAAGCCCCGCGAGTGTGAGGGTCAATATTTATAGCCCACGACGTCGCTGCCTGCAGAGGGAGGGGGCACCCGGCACCGCGGGCAAGAGGACACCGTGGAGGCACTTCAATTCCCAGAGTGTGCTGAAAAAAACATTCTTTTTCACTGTCAGGTTCAGACTTCTGCTGAATCATAGACGTCTGGCGCTGAGCTATGACAAGAGAGGAAACAAAAAGTTAAACCAGCAAGCCTGCCCTGAGCGAGAAGGTAAGTGATCAGCCAGCTCAGGCTCGCTCCCGCTCCTAAACTCCCTGTCCCTGCTGGCTGCTGCCGCAGAGTGTCCTGTGGCCGGCAGCTCTGTGTGCTGCTGCCGGGGTGCCTGCGGGCGCCGCTCTGGGACACTGACTGCAAGCTGTGTCCTGCCAGTTCCTATCTCTCCAGCCTGTCAAACTCCAAGTCTTCCGGGTGGTAAATTCCTGCTTGTTTTTCTACCAATATGAAAACGTCAGTATCAGTTAAGTTTATAGTAGCGAGTAGTCTAGAAATAGGACGGAGGGGAAGAGCTTAGGTGGATGTGTGAAGACAGAGCAGTGTCAAAATGCAGAAGTGGTGAATGTGAGCAGCGGGGGCTTTTATTCCTTAAGAAGATATGTCCGTTTCACAGGGCGCGGAGGGGCAGTGGTCATGCCTTTGGGAACAGAGAACTAGGACTGATGAGAAGTAAGAGCTGTTTCTTAATCCAAGGTCCTACGGATTTGAGCGTTTAGGAGACAGTCTGTACTTGTTCAAGTGACTTGCTGTTGGTGCCTTGTAGACTGTGAGACCTTAGTAAAGCTAAATTAACCTCTCCTGCTGAATATTACTTTACCTCTCATCACGTGTAGCATTTTAAACATGTTTCTGTGGGTGCTCATAGTGCTACAGTGTGTTCATCTATCATTATTGTTCTTCATATCCCAGATTATCATTAATAACAGTAGTGCAGAAGGAATTGGGAAGAAGGAGTTTTCTTTTTCTGAGTTGGAACACTCTTGAGATTTATATGCCTTTATGTTTTTGTCTGGTACCTCTGGATCAGGAGGTTGATGTATTCCTTCACTTTGAACTGGGGCATCCACTAGAAGAAATGTAGCTACTGACCTGGGGAAAGTTTTCTTGTTTCTTAGATTGTGGAACCTTAAACATTAATATGGTATTTAAACATTTTTAGGTTAGGTTATGTGTGATGATTATAGTTTCAAAGTGTTTTCTTTACTAGTATTTAAAAACAAAAATAATATGAATGTTCCTGTAAAGCTATCCCCTGGCACAGATTTTTTGTTAGGGCTGCTGTGCTGAAACCAGCTCATTCTACAATGGGATAAATCTGATCAAAACAGCAGGTGAAATAGGTCTAAATGTAAAGTAACATTTTAAAATGAGACCAGTAGTTGTACGGTGTCACTTTTGTTGAATGGACATATAATTTTTAAAAATGATGTGAAATCATTCCAAATAAAATTTATTAACTCATGAATACTTTGAAGCTAACCTAATTCATATCTAAATGTAAAGTATATCTTAATATTTAATGCTTGTCTTCTCAATCCAGCTTTCCTCTTTGTACCCTTTTAGGTTGTGCCTAAGAGTTTATTAATGGGTTTTGATTAGGATTTGTGACAACATACTCATTTTGAAAATGCAGCTGTGTTTGATCTAGGATGGGCACTCCCCAGTTAAAGAACCTACTTAGCTATATACATCAATACATATTTCTTTGCTACTGCCTTTGAGTAATATGTCATGGTCAAGATTATAATTTCAGTTCTTTATTCGCTGTCTTTTATCTTTGCTTTATATGTTATATAAACATATCTTGCTCTTTCTTATCCCTTTTCTTTGGTTTTATTTTTATTCCTTCTGGTGACTTATTTCTGAAGGACCATGTAGAAACTTTGGGCAGAAAGCAGGAGAAATAAATCACTATAATACATAGAAACAAAAGAATGTTTTCTCTTCAAACAGGAGAAAAAAAAGTAGATGATGTGATACTGGGTGATAATGTCAATATGGATTTTATTTGGTCTAGTGTTTTGAACCTTGAAATGCCTTGTGGAAATTATTTGGTGCTTCATTGTCAGTACTGATATTGGTTATCTATTGTATTTGTAAGTAACATTTTTGTGCAGTCAGATTATAAACATGAATGTAGGGCCTTTTATATATGTGTCAAGTACCTGTTGAAGCAAGGTGAATGAATTTAGCTTGAAATGTTATTATTTGCTTCCTAATGATCTCACCCCCCTAGTTTTGCTGCCACCCATCTGCTGCCCTGCTCTCACAGGGACCGTCTCCCGCTGTGATGAGCGCGTCACTGTCCCGCACAGATTCCCGTCCCAGCCCTTCCCTTCCTCCTTCCTGGTAATGTAAGTCTCTTTTTTGATCTAGCTACTGTTTTTCTTCTGTCTTCATCTTCTGCCATTCAACAAATGTCACCTATATCTCTCATTCAAATGTCACCTGTATCTCTCATTCAAATGTCACCTATATCTCTCATTCAGATGTCACCTGTGTCTCTCGTTCCCACCCATGAAATTATATTCTCCTTATCCTTTGTTTCAGGTTTCAACAATATTTAACATTTTGTATTTCTCAAAGCAATACCATACCGTGTTGATTCTTTCTGGAATTATGTTTCTCTCTTCATCTTTTATCTTGGCAGTACTGGGAATTGAACCCAGGTCTTCAGACTGAACTGCATCCTTACCACCCTCCTCCATGTTTTTTATTTTGAGACCAGATCTCACTAAGTTGCTAAGTTAACTGGGCTGGGCCTTGCCATCCTCCTGCCTCAGTCTCCTGGAGTGCTGGAGTGTTGGGCTGAGCTACTGCACCTGGGCCCTCTCTGTGTTTTGAAAGCCATTTCCTAACACCCTTTCGCTTGGGGCTCAGCGGAGCCGCCGTCCCCAGCACTCCTGCCCGGTCCGCCCCGCGCTGCGGCTTGCCCTTCCGTAAGCATTTGTCCCTGTGCTCTGCGAAGCTTCATATCACAGTGTTTTGTGCTGCTTTTTCCACCTAAGACTAAGTTACTTGTAGCCAGATTTTAACAGTTATTCTTAGATGCCCCCACAAGACCAAGTGCATAACAAATTTCTAGAATTTGAATAAAACAAAAAACTTTAGTATATTTGTTGTAAACTTTTTAAATAGCGTTTTTTTTTCCACATTCATTACATTTATTCTGTACCTATACATGATGCATCTTGGTTCTCCCCCCCTGCCCCTCCCCTCTGCACCCTCCCTCCCTATTTATAGCAGGTTTATTCATCATTTTCCATATTTTCCCCTCTCTTTCCCCTGTTGCCTTTCTGCTTTTCCCCTTCTTTCTTTCTAGTACTCCTCTCCTCTGCACATAGCGTTTTTATATTAATATGTTTAAAACTTAGATTAGACTGATGGGAAGTGCCTCAAAGAGATAGTAAATGCTTTTTGGGCAATAGCAGTGCTTTTTTAAGACAGTCTAGCTATGTAGCCCAGGGTAGCCTCGAACTCCCAGCAATCCTCCTGCCTCAGCCTCCTGAGTGCAAGGATTACAGTTCTGCGCCACCACATTCAGCGGCTTCTTTGTTTGTTTGTTTGTGGGTTTTTTTTTTTTTTTGTGCTGGGGATCGAACTCGGGGCCTTGCACTTGACAGGCAAGCACTCTAACCACTGAGCTAAATCCCCAGCCCAGCAGCTTCTTAAAAGAATTTCTTTCTTTGTTTCTCTTTCTCGCATCAGTCACCAGAGTGTGTAAGTGTGTGTGCGTGCCTTGGTGCAAGTAGATACTTGTGGAACAAAAGTTCAATGTTATATTGGTTAGCAAGTCCAAATTGAGGATCTCTAACTGCACGATGCTGTTTACTCAAGAGTTTGTGGGGAATGCCAGTCTGAGCAGCCGGGCTGCTACCTTGTGGTCTTCTGTGATAAACTAAATGATTCCCCAGCACCTGAGGCAGTGTCACACCCTTCAGAAGGCCCCAGGAAACTTCAGGAGTGAGTAGGCTGTCCTCAGGAGTGTGAGGTTGCTCTCAGCCTCACTGATGAAGCCTTCACACTTACTTGCTGTTAAAGAGCTAGTTCGGGATTTAAGGAAATAATAGGAAATCATGGCTTAAGAACCCCCCACCTGAAAGGTGATACTCTGTCGCAGTCCCAAGAAGAATTTGCTTCTCAAAATAGAGATGTTGAAAGAAGGGAAGTCAGTGTTTAAAAAAGTAGTTGAGAAATAGCAGCTGTTTCTTTCAGCTCTGATACTCATTAAAAATAAAATTTGTTTTGTCTTTAGTTATGTTTTATTTACCTCTCATGCATAAGCACTTACTTTACATATGAACTGTTTTGTATAGACACATGTAAAGTTTCACACGCAATTTAGAGGAATTTGCAGTTTTTCTCGTTTTGATTATTTTTACTACTTAGTGTGCTCTACCAGCACTCTCCACTGCTATTTAAGTCTTATAAACCTCTTCCAGACTTTGAATATGACTCTTTTGTTTGTTTAACCTTGAGTTGTATCTGTCTTAGGAATGAAAACAAGGTTGGTGTTTTCATAGGAAAATATGGTAACCTTTGAATTGCTTGGAATGGTCCATAATTTAATTTAAAATTTCTTTTGAGATGTGTTTTGTCCACATGACTGGCCAGTGGTAAAACTGATATGGAGAAGGTGCCTTACCAAGAAGTTAAAGCTATAGATCTTACTGGGATAGCAAATAATAGATGTATTACAAGACTGCAGAGTGGAGATTTCTTTGATCATGGATGTGGAGACGTACGTAGTTCCTGTTAGCTAGTGAGGAGAGAAATCCTAGCTTGCCTCCACATTAAAAGAGTACAGCAGAAACAAACGCAAGCAGAAAAGCTCCACTACCACCAAGAAAAGGTCAGAGAACTCTGGATAGAATGAGGCACAAAGGATTTCACTGAAACAGTAAAGTCCTATTCTTAGCAGCTCACCTTGCCAGTCAAAATTTTTTTATAACTATGCTCGGCATAGAGTTTGTAGACCCTGAAAAAAGAAGAAGAAATTTGTTACAGAAGTGGAACCTTAAAGTTCTTCTTTGACTCTTTTGTGTTATAGGTAGGCAATTGTGGCACAAATGGGCAATGTAACTTGCCAAGTATTAGCTAGTTACGCTTTGGATTTAAAAAAAAAATTATAGGGCCAATATTTTATTCATGTAGCTTTTCTTGTTTGATTGTAATTGCTTTATTTTTATTCTGCATCTTGCACTGAAAGATTAATATGTTGTATCTCTGTATTTGATTTTGTATTAGACTCCTTTGAATTATTTCTTAATTCCCAAAATTGAAACCTAATAGTGATTGTCCTTAAGTGAGACAGAGTGTTTTTTTTTTTCATTTAAAAGTACTTAAAATTTTTCTTTTCTAATGATAGATATCCTTGTGGTTCTTCTGACTTTCTCTTTTAACTTTTGTTGGGTAGAACAGTTCCACTCGTGCCCTTCCAACCTTTCTCCTTTCCACAAAACATGGCAAGATGCTAGTCAGCTCTCCATTGCTGTGACAAAGCACTTGGGATAAATAACCTAAAGAGCAAAGATTGATTTGGTTAATGGTTTCAGTTCCTAGCTGGTTGGCCCCATTGCGGTGAGCCTGAGCTGAGGCCAGGCATCATGGTGGAGGGTGTGGCTGGGCAAAGCTGCCAGGAAGCAGACGCAAGAGAAAGAGCCACAGAGGAAGGGGCCAGGAGCAAGACACAGTGCCAAGGTCACGCCCCAAGCAGGAGCCCCAACCTCCTGCTTCCATCACCTCTAAACTGTACCTCAAATGCAGAGCTCATCACCAGTGTGGTTAGTGTCCAGAAAGCCCATGAGCAACCAAGTCTCTGGGGGACATTGTGGACCTAAATCATAACAGCAAATAATCCTGGGGCAAAAAAAGAAAGAAACTGTAAAATATGTTTTATGCTTGGATTGTATATGATGGATTCTATGAAGGAATGTATTGTTATATTTGTTTTATAACTTTGTTTTGAACACGATTATTTGTTGTAATTGACAACAGAAAAAAGCCTTGAGAAAACAAAAATCAGAATCAAATACGTTTTTCAAGTTTATACTGACTTTCATTTAGGATCTTTTAAAAATGTAAATAAAGAGGAGGAGAGGGGTAAAACAAGCTTATTTTGAATACAAATTCTTGTAGTAAGTCTTTGTTCTTCCATATCTGTCTGCACCATTCCAAAGAAATTCAGGCTCTTTAGCTCCTTCACTGCTTATTAATATTAAGGTTCCTGTGTACTTAAAAGAGTTTTTGAGCAAATAGCCGAAGGTTCATCTCAAGCTCAGCCTTTAATTTCTGTACCACCCTATGTCCTCTTCTCTAATATAAAAATCAAAGTGACTGTCTTTTGGGGCCTCACAGCCAATAAAGGCAGTCTGAATTCCCCGTAGTGAACATTTTGATTGGACTGATGCTTTGTACTTTGGATATGCATTACTCAGGTTTTAAAATTCTTATATTTTAAGGGATTTAATATTTTTAAACCTTTGCTAATGATAAAAGAAAGTGATACTTCATTTCATATGTTTTCTTTTCCCAGTAAACTTGAACCTAAGTGGATTTATTAGTTATTAGAAATTTTATTATTTATCTTAAATACATGTATGCACTTATTTTTTCTCTCAGAAGCTGTATTTCTCTCTTGAGTTTACAAGAGTTCCTTTTTTTATTAAATGGTAGGTCTTTACTCTTTTCTGAGTGCTCCACTACTGAGCCACATACCCTAAAATTTGCATTCTTTAAAGACAACTGTTATCGTAAGCTCTTCATTATTCTTTAATTTTGTATGTTTTGAAATACAAGTATGTTCTGAAATACCTTTATTTTTAAAGCTAACTAGTATTTCCTTCATCTCCTTTGAAATTTAGAAAGATCTTTTTATATCCAGAAATAGGAAACATTTTCTACTTTTTCATTGTTTATTGATATCATGATCCACGATGACTTTACAAACCAAGTACTTGGATAGTTTTTGAACAGTTCTCCTTTTCCTGATGTTGTGTGAACTCATCTTGCTATCTGTGTTACAAATTTAAATCTTCGTGCTTTCAAATTTTACTTCCTTCAAAGTTTTATCTGCTTGGGATAAACGTTCATGTTTCTTGTTCAATGAGGTGTAAGCCTTAGAATATGTTAGGATGTTGTTGCATTTCACTTGGGTGTCTCCTGAAATTACAGCAGACAAGCAGCTGGGCATAGTCCTTCTGTTAAAGCAAGAGCTAATAAGAATATTGCATGATTCTCTTATATGAGAAAACCAAAGTATAAATAAAGAGCAAAATTAAAGATAGATAGTAGGAAATAGGGAGATAGGTCTTTCTCAGAGGTGAAGGGATCAAGAGATGGAGGGCAGGGGAGGGAGAGCAGGGAAAGGGGATGAAAAAAGGAATTGAGATGTGTTACATACGTGTGCCCACTTTACCAGGAATGTACACATTATGTACTGCAAACTTGTATGTACAAAAAAGAATATGATCTGTGTGGGAATGTTTGCATTTACAATACCCACTATTAATGTAGGGTGTGTGCGTGCATATTATTCTGTTCATCCTTGTATTAGTTCCTTGGGCGACTTACTTTCTTTTTCAGAATTTAAAAAAACCTGAGGCCCCCAAAAGTAAAGTAACTTTGTCAAGCTCACATAACTAAGAAGTGATAGGGTCACAATATAAACTCGAATCTTGCCAGAATCTACCTTTCAAGGAGGTATTTCAAGCAGAAATGATACTTTTGAGGGTAAGTAGGAAGGATGTTGTGAGTGAACAGACTCTTGCGCTCTGCTCTCTGCGGAAACGTGAGTTCAGGAGCTCTGGCTTTCCCAGCGGAGACGCCGGCGAGCTTGGGGGTTGGTATCACTCGGGACTGGCGCCAAAAATCTCAAAATCCAGGGAGATAACCCCGTCATGGAAGCAGGTTGGAAGAGACTAAAAGATCTCGTAACTTGCTGAGGTTTTAGTGCTGCTTGCCGCGATCTTAGCGTCTGCTTCCGTTGGAGCTGACCTAACTTCAGGCCCTCCTTCTGAGCACCTGCCCTCCTCACCCTTCCTCTGAGGGCCTGAGGCCAGGTGGGCAGGCTGCCAGCTCAGCAGGGAACCTGCTTCTGTAATGCAGGCTGCGAGCTGGGAAATGAGTCCCTCTAACCGGAAGCCTTTGCTGTCATCTCTGTTTTAAGCTTTTTAGTTAAGGGACTCGGCTTTATTACTGTGGTCCATCTGGGATGTGAAAAGGGAAAGGAAGTTGTGGATATGTTGGTATCACTAGCACTCAGTACTTGTGTCCTAATTGTTTAGCCAGAATGATGTAAAAGTGGACGGAATAATCTGGTGTAAATGGACGTATTTCATAAATACCACTTACGTGTTTATTAGTGGGACTCCCTATCTGAAAGTTTCTAAAAGGACATCATTTGTAATACTAATTCTTTGTTATGTGTTTGACTACCACAAAATAATTTGTCCTGTTTTCCTCTTTAACACAGGCAGTTTTGCTTAAAGACAAGACTGTTTTCCCTTCCGGGACTCTATTTTGGTACATCGGTATTATATGGGTATGCCTTTGGAAGCATTTAAAGTATAGTTCATTGAGGTTTTGTTTTACAGCCCTGCCCACGAACATTTAAAAGTAAATTACACCTTTCAGTTAATAAAGCAAGTTGTTCTAGTAAAAACTGGAAAATTATGCATCAGTGTCTATACTAATCAATGTCTTAAAAGTTACAAGTAGGTTATTCATATTATTCTTCCTTTTTTTGATCATGTTTAACTTCCTGCTTTACTATAAAGATGATTATTACTATCCAGTGTATCATTGAAATATAATATATGTTAAATCCTTAGGTAAATATTTGCTTTCTCTGTGTGTAGAATTCACTTTAAAGTCTCTATCCACTTCTTGTCATACAAATTTTATCTTCATCGGTAAATGAATATATTATTATTCCTAGCAATAATAGTTTTGCTTCCTAACCTTGATATTTATGTCTGTGTTTCTTGTCAGAGGCTTGTTGGCACAGCAAACTTGATAATAATAGGCAGAGGGAACATGGTGACCTGGGACACACCGTTCTGAAGGAATTCACAGTTCTTTCAATATGTCATTTTTTGTTATTTGTTTTAAATGAACCAGTGTACAATGCATATATTCTTTTGAGTTTTTCATTAATGCTCCACAGGAAATGCTTTTAAATCCCCACTGGCAGATAGGCTTATTTAGAGTGACTTTTTTTCTTGTGCTGTTTGATAGTCCGAAGTAGGTTCCTGCAGCTTCCAAAGTACAATGTGAGTTTAAAATGGGTCTGAAGAAACTGTGTGCTCTTAACTCAGGGACCTGGGTTCGCGGTTGGTACGAAGCTGTCCGCGTGTGCACGTTCCTTCTAGAAAGGAGGTGTGACGTCTGTGCTAACATGATCTCTGTTTCCCTCCTCTCTTCCTCCCCCTCTCGGTTACATCATTCCTTTCCTGCTCATCTTCTTCTCTGATTTCTTCTTCTTCATTTTCTCATTTGTTTCTTTTTTCTTGTTCGCGAATCTGCGTTGTCCTGTAGTCACTTGTCTGCCATACGGAGAGCTCTTCAGGCTTCCATACATGATCCACTCAGAGGACTGTTCTTTTCTGCAGTTGGAAGAAAATCTTTCTAGTTTTAGCAGAAACACAAAATGCCTGGAAGTCAGAAAAACCCTTATCATGAAGTGGTAAAGTATGGTTAGTATTTTTCAAAATTTGTCTAAAGTCATCTGCTTTCTGGTTTTCTAATTAATGGTAACTTGGCCAACATTACGTCAGGGGTATGTGTGTATGTACACAGTTTCATTTACCCCTTATGATACTGTGATCGTGTGGAATGGTTATTAGTATCCGTCGTTTGTAGATGAGAAAGTAGGAATTCAGGAAAGTTACATAAGAATGCTTAGGATCAGACAGCTTTGAAAGTACAGGAGGTAGAATTGGAATCTAGGTCTTCGACTCTCAATCATTTTACAGTATAGTGTACACATTTCTTATAAAATAGGCAGTTTCACTTTCTGACTCCTGCACATGTTTAAAAGTCTGAGAACCGGCGAGTGGCACAGAAGGCTTGTGAATGTAGCAGATGACCAAGCCAGAGAGCAGTAACTCCACTTCCTGCAAGAAAGACGAGACTTTGTTGGTGTTTATGAACAGGAGAAGTAAGTCCCAGTCATATTGTTCTCATTTCATTCCGTGTTTTTCCACTTTTGCAGTTCTGCCGGGGTCTCTTTATACAAACAAACACGGATCTAGGAAAGCTGTCCTGCCACATGAATCCGTGCCATGTTCTCTGAGGCCGGTCAGAACTCCTTCTGCACTCCAGACTCTCTGATTTCTGTCAGTCGGTCTTCTCCATTAGTTATATCACACGAGGAGCACAGATTTTTCGATCACATCCTTATAAAAAGATACTTTTTTTTGGTTATTTGAAGATGAGGTTTGCTGTTCGTAGTTTAACTTTTAACCTCTGTGTTGCTTGGCTTTTCAAGAACTTTATTAGATATCGTGTGGGGCAGGAAATGACATTAAAACAAATAAATTTTATTTTTAGCCTGGTTTAAAAAACCTGTTTTCTTTCTTTTTTTTTTTTAAAGACTTTGGGATAAATAGAGAAAAGTAAAGAAGCAGTTGATTTTTTTTCCCATAGTTCTAATAGTGCATATTAAAAAAGATATAATTTAAGGTGATAAATTACAACTTGTAGAATTTTTACATTTTCATGGCCAGTGTTTCTTTTCACCTCGCTCCTCTCACATACTTTGATGTGAGTGTATGTATACATTTTTGGATGGAAAAGTTAACACTAAGAGGGTCAGTAAAGACCCTGAGGAAAAATCCAAGTGTTTTGACCTTTCCAGGTTAGTTCTAAAATTTGTTTAGCTTAATTAGAATATAAGAAAATGTAAAGAAACGAATATATAATTCCCTGTTAATCCATAACTGATTCTAGGAGAAATAATGAGCAGCAGGTGCAAGACATTTAAGAAAACAAATTATGAGTGTTTTCTAATACTGAGAAAATTTTAAAAATTTAATTTAGATGTTTCTGAAAACTGAGAAAAGAGTTTAATATGATTTACATGGCAGAACACCTATATCGATATTGCAGAATGATGTGGGAGTCTAATTTGAGGATTAGACTGAATTATCGCATAAAAATTCTTAATCAGTATATAAAGTAGCAGTAATATTTTCCTAAAGATTTCCATAAACTGTGTGCATATGTCAGTAAAAGAGTTTATAAAGAATACAGGCCAATTCAAATAAACTACTGAATATCTCATACTGCTGGGGCTAAAACGTGATAGCCTGACTGTGTAAAGTTGTGTGAACTGTGTAAAAAGTCATAAAACTTCGAGTGGAGTGAATTTATTGTTTTGATTCCTCCTCTTGGCCCTTCGCTCACTCCTCTTTGCGTCCCCCCTCCTGGCTGTGTGGGCTGTACTCCGCAGCTCCATGGTGGACATCACCCCCAGTTAGGCCCAGTGGGCCTTGGAGCCAGGCTGCACCTGCAGGGAGAGGAGGGTGAGCCCTACTCATGTCATCCCACAAGGAGAAACAACTGCTGTTTGGGAGAGGGACTTAACTATGAACTGCAACACTTTATGATATTTAGAAATGGATATTTTTATTAGGGTTAGATAAGAGTTTCTTTAACAAGACATAAATGCAGCAAACTATAAAGAAAAAAGCTAAATAACATTAAAATGAAAAAATTTGTGTTCAACAAAGGATAATAAAAAGGAGTAAGGAAGGCCAAAACTGATTTATTATACAGGGTCTATTAAAGATCGTATGTATCAATACGGAAAGATCAGAATAAAAATAGAAATTTCAAAAAGAACAAGGGAGGGGAGAGGGGAGACAGGAAGGAAGAAAAAAGGACAAAGAATAGAAGGGAAAATGGAAACAAAGCTTTTGTAAATAAGAAAGGGAAGAAGAGTTGAAGGGAGGGGAGAGGAATGGGGAAAAGAAGAATCAAGATGTATTATGTACAGGTACAAATTCTCTGTGATGAATGTGATCATTATATCAAAAGCATGCTATACAATTCATTAAAAAAATTAAATAGGAAACTTCAAAAAAAGAATAATCTCAAATGGTCAGCAAACATGAAAATGTGATGGCCTTCGTTAATTATTAAAGAGCTGTACATTAAAACTAGAGAGATATGGCATGCTATTTTGTATTTACCATGTCGGTAATAACACAGAAGTACACAAATAGCAAGTGTTGGTGCTGTCAGGGTCTCACAGACTGCTGATGGGGGATAAGTTGGTAAAATTGATTTGCTAAATAGAAATTGGAGGTAAGTGTGCCCTTTTTCCTCAGCAATTCCAGTCTTAAATGTATATCCTATAGAAATTTTAATTGTATGTCTCAGAAAATGGGTGCAGGATTTTCTTTAATGTTTAGTAGTTTTGTACCTAATAGCAGAACATAAACCTGGAAACAGCCCAACAGAGAACAAGTTGGAGAATATTTCTATACCTTTGGGGTGTCTGCACGTTGCTCACGTAGTGAGGCTGTCCCCGGTAGAGCACGGTGGCCTTCTTCTCCGGGGCTGCTTTTCTGTGGAGTGACCACCGTGTTCCTGCCCCAGCAGAGCTGGGCCCCTTTGCTGGGTGGAGTCGCTGCTTTATGTGCTCTTAATCTGTACCCTCATTCTGTCTGTGCCGCTGCTGTTGGTGGTGGCGACCTGTCCCTGACCACTGGGATTTCTGCTTTCCTACACTATTCGTGGCTTCCTCTGGACTCCCGGGTAGGGGCTCTTGGAGTCCAGCACCGCAGTCTGCTTTATCCTCGGGCCCTGGAGTATGCAGTCTTGCGAGGTGAGAAGAGGAATAGCTGCTTCCCTGCTGTTAGTTGCTTTTATTTTGAGGACCTGTAGTATGTTTGCTTGGGCCTTAGAATGTTAACAGATTTCGTGGAATCTTACTTTCTGGTTTGACCCCTGTTCTCTGTGGGCACACATGCCACAGTGGTAGGTGGATCAGAGAAGGTCACAAACACATTGACCAAGTTAGAACAAGAAGTCTTGGTCTCTGACACTGCGGTCCTGTCGTCAAGGCTAACGGCCACGGCTGGCTATTTGCTTAAGAACAAATTCTGTCCTAGAGGTCCTGGTTCCTCCTTGAAAAGTTGGTTTTAGAAAATGTGCAGTGTAGTTACAGCTTTAGCCACTGAAACAAAAATCAGTTCACCAGCGGATCCAGTCTCTTGTCTTCCCCTCCCTCCTTCCCTTTCTCCTGTACAGGTACCACACAACTCTAGATTCTTAAACACTCTCTCATGTCTGCACAGGCGAAAACTCTTAAGGCCGATCAGGTTTGAATTATTTCTTAAGACGGTTCCTGGGGCCCCGTATAAAGCTAGAGAGAATTGGTAGCTCTGAAAGATGTGTGGCCACAGATACCAATATCTATCTAGATATCAAAACTGTAACCCACCCTGTATTGCGCTAAGTAATATAAACAGTAATAGCAGAAGTAGCAGCAACCTTAAGGGCGTTTCATGTATTATGTCATTAGAATAAAGTCTGTGAATCAGGTTTTATCTTCCCATTCTATAGGTGATAAAATTTAGATTCCTTAGGTAGTTTAAATTTGGATAGACGGTATTAGGGCTTGTATCTATATGCCCCCAGAGCCTGATGCAGTGCCAGGCAGGGTGTTTTCAGCGGAGGCTGGATCTAGAGTGTGTGATTACTAAATTAGTCCACTGACTGGTTGGGCATGGTTCTGCTGGGATCAAGGATGTGATACTAAGGTTAAGCGTGGGAGTGCTACCCACTCTAAGGGCAGGTAGCCTGGATAAGATATAAGGGACAGAAAGAGGCTTGCTTATCCCTTGCTTGCTTTGCTGACTGTCTGCCACGCTGCCTTGGAGTCAACCAACTATGAACTGAAACCTCTACGAACTGTGAGCCAAACAAACCTTTTCCCCTTCAACTTTGGGTGTGGGGTATTTTGTTCCAGCAAGGAGAAAAGTAAGACAGATGGCAAAAGTGAAACTTCCAAAAGCCTGTGTTCTTAACCACTACATTAGATACATGTTTTAAAGTATCAAAACAATTTTATTAACATACTATCTGAAATATATTTAAATGATACATGAAGACATGCATATAGACACTTAGGGAGTACCGTGTTATATTTTGATATATGTATACATTTTGTAACATTTAAATCAGGGTAAACATATTTTCTAAGACATTTATCATTTTTTTGTGGTGAAAAACGCAAAATCCATTCTGTTTGGAATACATGGCACACTGTCATTATGTCTAGTTACCCTCTTATGCGGTAGCACGCTAGAACTTCGTACCACTTTGACTTAGTGGCCACCCACCAGCCTTTCCCCACCTCCCTCTCCCTTTCTTAACACAAACTAATTTCAATACATTGTTTAAAATGTGACTTCAGATTCTCTTAATAGTTTCTTTTTCTGAATATATCACCGAAATTGTTGTGAATTTTCTACACTATAAACAATTACTTGTTCAAAAATGATGGATTAATTGTGGAAATTTTATTGGAAGTGTTTGAGATTGGTGTGTTTCATTCAATCTGATGACATTGCAAGAAATGCCACCTCTAGAAACTGGCTAGCTCATCTACACTGGAATCCGTGGGGCTGTAGTAATCAATGAATAGATAAGTCTTGTTTGTCAATATTTTATTCCATTGTCATTGTTAAGCTTCAACAAAATATTGCAGTTAAATATATTTTAATAATCTTTCCCCCTGAATTACAGGTGGTATATATTTCTGAATAAAAAGTAGCTTCAGTTTCTGAGCTTGAGTTGTCTTGTTGAATGTTTTAGGAAAGAATGAGTCTGATCACTATTCTGTGAGAAGAAACAGGCACATGAATCTTCATTGTTATACTGTAAAGGTAAAAAAAGGAATCATGTAAATGTCTAGCCACAGTGGAATACGTGAATCACTGAGTAATTATACAAATAGTACAGTAACTATATGAGTGAACTGGAGCTATGTTTATCAACCTGTATAAATGATTAAAATGTAATATTGAGAAAGACAAAATATTACTGAAAGACACATGAATTTATATCACTTATATAAAAATGTTTAAACATTATACAAAATAATATTTATACTTTATAGACTATCTACCTACCTACCTACCTACCTATCCTGATTGTTAGATCTACCTGGCAATAATAAACAGCAAAATGAAGGTCACAATTACCCGTGACAGGAGAGGAAGATGTATGAGATTGGGATTGTCTGCATGGGAATCTTTGTTTGCATAGATTCATTCCTTATGTCATCCCTTTGACGTTACTGAAAAATTTCATAATAAAAAGGACCTGAGCATAGAAATTTTTCACTGTACGGTGGTGTGGAAAAACCGCTATTAAATAAAAACAGTACAGGGCTGGGGATTTAGCTCAGCGGTTAGAGTGCTGGCCTTGCAAGCACAAGGTCCCGAGTTCCATCCCCAGCACCAAAAAAATAAAAAAAATTAAAAAAAAAAAACAAAACAGTAGATCAATATGACTTCCTTTTTTGGTACTGGGGGTGGGGTGTTATGTGCATCCTGGAAAAGTGCTGTACATTTGAGCTACATCCCCTACCTGTGACACTTAATTTTAAGAAATAACAGTATTTTCTTATTTTGTCAAGAAATGTGATAAGGAGAAGCTGACAGGAGAAAGAGAAAAAATGTAGACCACACACTTCCCTTTCCTCGATAGTACACCCCCGACTACGTGCTGTATGTGCCCCGTGAATTCTGAAAAATAATGCCTCGATTCAAGGGTGTCCACTGTGATGTACATTAGGGTTTTTTGAGGGAAAGCAGTTCTACTGTACTAAATAAATATATGTGTACATTGTAAGTATACATGTATGCATTTCAAGATTCAATATGTGAAATATGTTTTGTGTTTAAGAAATAATAAAGGAGGACACGTCCCCAGACTTTTGCCAGAGCAGTTGCTACCTACCCAGTTACACTTGAGTTTGCAATAAACCTTGATGCCACAGTGGAACCAGGTTCAATTTGTCAAGCTTCATTGTGTAAGAATTGATTTTATAAATTATGTATCTGAAGTATTGTACTCTCGTTGTCACTTAATGACAAAATACATCTGCAGGTGACTTCATCCTGTACAGATACCGTAGAGCCTACTTGCACAAACTCAGATAGCGTTCTGTCACTTGGCAGTAGAATCTCTCTGGGTCACCATCGTCTGTGCAGTCTGTCATCTACTGCCCTGAAACGTGCTTGTGTGGTGCGTGGTTGTACTTGATTAAGAGCCGTTCAGACTATTTCACAGAATGTGCGTTTAGCTGTGTGTGGGATTTTTCTTAGTAACTTATGTGTGCCTGAATAATCCCGAACACCTCGGCTTCGGTAGAAGAGCACGTCATTGTACCATGGTGTCGTAGACCCAGTTGTTGACAACTGCAATTTCTTTTTATTCCAGGGTGAATATTGTGTCACGTGTTACTGTTGATCTTATGATATATCTGTGTATACTTAATAAGGTAGAATTTCTTCTTCTGAGGCTCATAGTAAGTTGATTCTATGGAATTGAGAAAATATGATATTTATGACTCATTTATGAGGTATGTGGCAGTTTCAAACATCTGATTCCAAGATACTCTTATGTCTCCTTTGATTATTTATCTGGAGGGGGACAGATAAGCTATGAAGTCAGAGCCTGGTCTCCTGGCCCACGGGGCTCCTGGGCTGCCCTCCCCAGGCCCCAGGTTCCTCATTGGAAGGAAGGATCTTTCTCACAGGAAGTGTCTGCCTTTCGGTGTGGAAGGTGGTGAATCCAATCAGAGGGTGGGTACAGTAACACAGATTGCAATGTAGTGTGGAAATCACCCGAGACTGAGCCGGGGGTTATAAACAGGGGGCACTGTGAAGGCTTTAACAGAGTGTGAGTCTCGGTTTGGGGAGCACAGCAGGACTGGTGACAGGTACCTTCCTGTCCTAGCCCATTCGTTCAGGGCCGATTCTGTGTGTCTAGATAAGCAGACAGGAGGGGCCGATTCAGTGGCGCAGATGGGTACTTTGTTCTCCACGTGTAACTGCAGTCGTCTCTGACCCACAGATTAAGCTCATCCTTTGCCTTACTGCTGCCGTGCTGCCCTGTCCACTCTGAGTCGTTGCTGAGCACCGTGCCTCCGCTTTCCAGGGTTGCTGGCTCTTGGAGGTGCTTGCTGCTCTTGTGGGAGCAGCCGTGCTTTGTGTGGAGACGCTCTCACGCCCAGCACTGTAGGCGGGGCCGTTCTCCTGGCAGCTCCGCTCTCTGGGGCCTTGAGTTTTGTCCTCTTTCTGTTCCTTTTGGTGCTTTGATCTCCCCAGCTCTCAGTATCACTGGGGCTTGAAAATATACTGTTGAACTTCAGGGGCAGTGGAGTTGGGAGTTTATGCTCTGTGGAAGTACTGTAGCTTGGGCTGTAAGGAATTTATTTAGCTTCTCTTTGAGCGACTCTTTAAACTCCAGAGAAATGAAGGAGCCTTTGTAGGCAACCAGGAATTCAGGCACCCTTCATCTCAGAGCAGTGGTGTCTCCTTTACCGTCGATCCTAGGAGCTGAAAGCTGCTCACATGTTAAGTAGAAGCCCAGGTGAAATTTGGTGTCCACAGAGATCAAAATAAGTTGATGGGTTCTCTCTCCTAGTAGAGTGTTAGGCCCACTGTCATCAGGCATTGGGACATAGTGTACGTATTTAATATTTCATGTTCTGTGTAGACGCATTCTGTCATTCCAGGAAACTGGAAGTAATGATGGAATAACAAAGAACTTTCTTTCTTTCATAGAAAGACGTTCAGAAGTAGGCAATCCCAGGGACTGTATGGCTGCTCCGTAGATATCCAGGACTTAGTCTCTGTTTTTTTTGCCCCACCAGCCTAGCATATGACTTCCGTCTTCAGTGGCACATGGTGGTTCATAGTGGCTTCTGTTGTACTGGCTGCCATGTCTGGTTTCTGGGCAGCAGGACAGAGGTGGGTGTGAGAGACAGTTCATATGGCCACACTTCCAAGTTAGGTACCTTCTTGTAAGCAACAATTCAAGATTCACCAACTCTGGCTAAATTTCCCTGGCCAGCTTTTAGTCAAATGGCTGTACCGTGACCTTTCAGCTGGTTATATGGCCACCCGGAAATTCTCCTGTTAGGAAGAGCAAATGTGGAGGATCGTGATCACCTGCCTGCTACGCCTCAGGAGTTCTGCTTGAGCTGCTGATGAAAATGTTGCATAGATAAGGAGCAAAAATGGACATGGTTCCTTAGTTATCTGAGTGTACAGATTGTTTATTCTGTATGTCCCTGATGGGAACTTTGAAGTTCATTAGCTGTTTACAGATAATTTTTTTAGCCCCCCCATTTTGTTCTTAACCCATTAAGTTAAAAAGCATAATTCTGTGAAAAGGTTTGAGTATCGATTCCCCTGAATACCTTAGGCAATTGAGGAACTAAGGGATCAGTTAACGAAATCTAAGTTTAAATGTCCAGCCATGTCTGGATTCTTCGGTCTGTCAGAGAAAGTATGTATTTTAGGCAAAATGAGAAAGTGAGGCAGTAGTTTGTTCACAGACCAGTAAGTTATAGAGTATTATTCCAGTAAGTTACAGTGTTACTAATTCAAGGCAAATAGATTTTTTATGTATTTGGGTGATTCATTTCTAGTCTTAAGTATAAGTGTTTCACTGAGCCCTTATGTTCTGTGATATAATTGTACCTATGCTGCTTCTAATTAATATTGATTTGGAATTAGTATTGGCATAAGGCAAGTTATTTTTGGTGTCCTCCAGCTGTGCAAATACTCCTGTTGCATAAACAGACTGAATTTAGTCAGAGCATTTACTGTGCTAGCAGTATTTACAACTTTATTGTGGACCTAGTGTTTTAAACATCTGTCTTTCATTCGCTGTCTTAAATATAGACTTTTATAACACAGGCAGACTTACAAGTATTTATACAAAGATGATATAATGAAATAGTTCTTGGAGGAAGGAATAAAATTTCTGAGAAAAGCATTTTTTAATAATTAATAGTTTGGAATACTAACCCTGTCTCTCTTAGAAAGAAGTAGGTGCCTATGAGAAATAAGGGAGATAATATACTTTGATGGAATTCCTAATAGACAAAATTGTAAAATAACTTTGAAGATATCGAAAAGCTGTTTTTAAGGAGAGAATTATGTTGCCTTAAAAATGTCTTTGTTGTGTGTTAAATTATGCAACTTTTTCATTGACTACCTATCCTTCCAAATGAAAGAAAACCTTTATGTGGTCTTCAAAGTGAGTTAGGATATACAAAGTAGAGAAACAGATTTAATAAATACGACTTTCAAAAATTATTTTGCAGGATTGGGGATTTAGCTCAAGTGGTAGAGCCCTTGCCTAGCAAGTGTAAGGCTCTGAGTTCAATCCTCAGCAGCCCCCCCAAATTACTTTTCCCACGTTGTCTATCTGTCCAAGTTGATTATGTAAAATTAGAATCTTATTTTCATAGTTGGTTTTTAATTTGAGCCCTGCGAGGCTAGTTTTTGAGTATTTCCTCCAAGTGATTTTATTTGGAATAAAATTATTTTTATCTGATTTGAGAAAACATGGACATTTGCTTCCCTGGCTGACGTACAGGTCGGAGTGCGCTCTGCAGGGCCCACACGAGGGGCCTCCCAGGAAAGCGCGCAGCAGGCCGGCTGCGCTCCGTGCCCGGGAAGGGCCACGCTGCAGGAGGAGACCTCAGTGGGACCGCCCGGCTCGCTGGACACACGCAGGCGGTGTGTTGCTGAAGGTAACGGAAGGTTAGGGAATGTCAGCGTCAGGAGTAACGCTGCTGATACGTGAAATAGAAGGAAATGTGGGGTAGAGAGGCGTGGAGTTAAAAAAAATACGATTTGATGTTGTTAAAACCGAAGTTTAGATGTCTATTGCATTTATTATTTCATGTTGTAAAATTTTGTCATACTACGTAATTATATATTATTTTCCTAATTAGATGACAGTCCTTTTGGGAAAACCACAGTCCTCTTCAAATTTCCTGTAGATTGTAGGGCAGGGAGGGCGAACCTTTTAGAGCATCAACAGCCGTCTGTGGCACGCGTGCCAGAGGTTCGCCGCCGCTCTTCTGGGCTCTGTGAGACAGTCCCTCAACCCGCAGATGTTTAACTGGAGCTGGAAGGCAAAATCGGTCAGTGAGTGGTTTCTTAGTACAGTGTTTTGCGCATTCTGAGTCTTGGTTTGTGGTGTTAGAAGAGAATGGTGAGAAATCCGGCCAGCAATTCTGGTTGGTTTATTGCTGTAAATTAGGTCCGGGACTCTTCATTGCAGTAGGCAGAGCTGCGCCTGGTAAGTTGTAAATACTAAGTAACCGTTTGTTAAAAAATGCGTAAATGATTCTGCAACAGCTGAGAAGGCAAGTAGGTATTAAACATGTTGTTCATCTTGTTGCTGAATCAACTCTAAAGTTCTAATTCTAAACTTTATAATTAGTACAAATATTTATCAGTTCAGCGAGTGTTATGTCGTCATCCAGGCTGAGAAGCTAGACTATCGTTTAATTCATGGGACCCACCCGAGACGTGGATTCAAGATTACTGCGAACAACTAATGTAATAAACACAATCAATCTGGGACACAGCTAACATACTTCAAGAAAAAAACAATGAAAAAAGTATTCACCTGTTTAACTTGATGAGTCAATTTCTATCTTATTATACCAGTCTCTAATTAATATTAAACTAATTGGGTAGAATTCCTCTTCAGTTTAAGTTTACATGGCATGACAGTTCATTCGCCTGGCTGTGAAACAGAGTTTGGGGATGATTGAGTCTGTTTTTTGTAGGGTAAGATTATACTGGGACCTTTTATCTAATTTTATCATTACAGTGTCATAATTCTATGAGATTTAATCTTTTTTTGATTTCCATCTTTTATATGTAAGATGGATCCTTTGAAATTAAGTGGGTATGTTTACTGAGTTCTACTTCCAGGGGTGATTTGCTACTGAGGTTCTAATTTCTAGCCTAGTGACTTTTTGCTTTCTTTTTTTTTAGTGGCGGGCTGCTGGGGATTGAACTCAGGACCTTGTGCTTGCTAGGCAAGCCCTCTACCACTTGAGCTAAATCCTCAATCCCCCTAGTGCCTTTTTAAAATGTCATTATTTCCCAGTGGTGTTCCCACTAAATATAGAATACATTTCTGCTAAGAACAAAAGGATCCTGCACTAAATAGAGTGTCATCCGTCTGTCGTTTGGGCTCCTTAATGCACGAAGATGTTACAGGATGAGGCCCAAGGGGATCCCCCAAGGCAGAGATGGGGACTTCAACTCATCCACCCACGGATAGGTTGTAGGTTCACCGGCTTTGATCATAGGAAAAGAATTTTCAGGATGGGTCAGTGAGAGGCATGAAGAGATTTATTAGGAAGGATTTTTAAATTGCAGACTGAGTATAGAGAGCAAGCCCTCAGGAAAAGTGTATGATAGTCTGGAGTTGGGTACTGTGTAGTGTTGGGACAGGCTGAAGATGGGCGACCTGGGGAATGTGTTCCTGGTGTGTCTGCCGGCTTGGCCGTTGGTGCCCAGGGTAGAGTGCAGTCCGTCCTCACGCGATTGGAAGTGAGACACTCTGCCCGTCACCTTGCCGCGTCCCTGAGGACGGGGTCTGTGGGGGACGCGTGGCCTGGAGCGAGATAGATGCTTATTTTGCCTTTAGGACCCTTAGGAAGCTCTTACGGAGGGAATTTCCCACAAGGAAACAAGGCTTGAGTAGATGGTGTCCTGAAGCTGCGGTTTTTCTTGAAAGGACAAATTATTTTTCAGTGTTAAAAATAATCTTTCCTTTATGTGCATTACAGGAAACACAAACCCCAAAAGCAGAGAACAGAGTTTTTCACAGTCTCAGCAGCTTGGTTGGGCGTGTCCTCCTCGGACCTGCCTGTACGTGCTGTGTACCCTTCTGTGTGACTGACAGCTGTGCAGTTGTGTCACGCTTTGCCACACTTCGTGGGCAGTCACCAGTTCAGACTGCAGTCCCAAAGCTGTGGGAGTATTTTTTGGTTACCAGGAATACATTACGCTCAGGGGGCTGAGGCAGGAGGACGACCGTGAGTTCATGGCCAGCTACGTAGCAAGACCTTGTCTCAGAAACGAAAACAAAACCTTGAAAATGTAACTTTAAAATTGTAGTTTTCCTTGATTCCTTTCCACTTAACTTTATTTTTTTCTGTCCTACCTCAAGAATAAGGGTGGTCAGAGCAGTGGCCCTTACAGTGTGGCCCACGAATCCCTGGAGTTCCCCTCGGGGTGTGCTGTTGGGACACTTGGGAGTTAAAAATGGTTTTCTTGGTAGTACAGGACCAAGATGCTGTCCTGTCTGCTCGTGTTGCCCTGGTGGTTGAAAAGCAGGGGTAGGGAGGAGCTGGCACCCTGGTGCCCGTCGGGGGCAGCAAGAATGCTACTCACTATCATGTTCCTCCGGCATAAACAGCAGGAAAAAAGAAAAACAAAAATGGATCTGTGAAGTTACACGCCCTCTTGGTACTCTGTATGATGAAGTGGAAATGGGCTTTGTCTTCCTGCTGCACACTGGAGCCTGGTACATTGTTGTTACCCCAGTTAGTTCCTTGGTAATAACTCAGAGTTTTTAATTGAAAATGTGCCGGACTGACCAGTGGTGTCAATTCAGATGTGGATGTTTCGTCAGTGTTTTCTTGAAAATGAGTGAGGTAAGCCTGTTCCTTTGGGAAAATAATTGATAACAGTTGTGCTGGTGATAAAATTAGAGGTTGAAAGTAAGAACTCCAGGTTTGGAAAATGTATGACTGTATCAGCGCGACGTGAAGGAGACATCAGATAGTTCACACCTTTTCTGATGATGTTGATGTTGGTATTACCAGATGTGATATTTTGTTATTGTTTGAGGAAACATGTTACTGTTGGGAAGACTCAGTGAACTGATAATTTCCAGATGACCAGTATATTATGGGATGCAATTACGCAAGGATCGAAGATCCATTCAAAGTGCATAATAGTAGAATGAATTTCAGTGTAGCAGTTCAAGTATTTTACGGATATTGTTCAGATTCTATGTCCTAAGTGAACGTTAAGAAACTTAGACTTGTTGAATTATCCACCATTTCTGAAAGGCTATTAAAAATATATTGCTCCCTTTCTCACTATCTTTGGAGTCAGGATTATCATTTACTTCAACAAAAACAGCTTATGACAGCATATTGTAAGCAGAAGTATTAAATCTAAGAAGCAGTCTGTATGTTCATCAGCAGATGAATGGATAAGGAAAATGTGGCCTTTATACACAGTGGAGCTCTACTGTGCCATGTAGAAGAACAAGTTTGATTCGTATGTGGGAAAATGGATGCCCTTTGAGACCATAAATAAAACAGACACAGAAAGTTAAATAACACATAGTTTTTATTGTATGAAAAACCCAAATTACAGTATAAAGAGCAAAATAAAAGAGGATAGGAAACAGGCAGGAGATAGGAAAGGGATCTAGAGATGGAGGTGAGGAGTAGAGTAGGAGAAGAAATAAAAAGTATTAAAATTTGATATGTATGTGTACCAACTCCCCACAATGAATGTATGCATGATATGCAAACATTATTTGTACAGACATGTCAAAAAAGAAAGCAGAAACAATTAAGGTAAACATTTACCTATTAAGGTAAACATTTCTTTCTGTCTCCTATTAAGGTAAACATTTCTCATCCAGTTATTTTTCTTTGGGAAAATGGCTATTTTTCATAACAGTACTATGGTAGTAGGTAACAGATTTATTACAGTTATGTTTTAAATTAAATGTTTATAAATACTTGTTTTGGTTTTCATTGTGGTAAGTAAAACAAAGAAGAATAAACCTGAACATTAAAACACAAGCCTAAACAATCAGAAATAGACATGAACAATAGCTCTTCGGGTCTTTAGTAATTTTGAAGAATGTAAAGTGTCCTGAGATGAAAAGGTTTGGGGGCAGGGATGTAGGCTGTAGATTAGAACAGACACTTCCGTGTCCAGGTGTGATATTTGTTTATTTTCATTTATTGATACATTCAAGAAATAATAATCTGTTCTGCAGGGATGCCTGGCTAGATATTGAGAGTTATAAAGCCATCTCTGTATACTTTATTTCTTTTTATTTCCCTAATTATGGTAAATATGGTGAACATTTAATTTCTGCTTTCCAGTTTTCTTTACAAACTTTAAAGCTATGGAAATGTAGTTCGGTATTTGTTTTCCTATTTTGGCCACTTCCACTGTGGCAGAGATTGTCTGATACCTGAGCCAGTACTGTGTATCCTCTTTGCCCACCCTTCTTCTTTCAGGTGTGTTGAAAGGAGTGAATAGGTGGATATCTTTGAAGCTTATGATGTGTATATGGATTGTGGAGATAAAAGGAGAATGAACACAGTATTTGCAAAGTGATTTCCAGATCTCCCCCTCATTTTTGCAAGGTCTGAAGCAACTACAGACCATCAAATGGGGAACTACAGATCATATGTTAAAATACTTTGGAGTTGTGGAATAAGCTAATATATTGTTAAATATTTAACAAAATTTCCCCCTTTCCTGTAAAATACATGATCTTACCCACAATAGAAGAATATATATAAAGCAACAGTTTATACCAGTGATGGCGAATCCTAGTCTTTGGGGAGTAGGACTTATAGACACAAGTGCCCAAACTGCAGCCCCAAACCCACTTATTTATTGCAAAGTGTCAACACTGCAATTAAACCTGAATACTGAGGTTTTAGTTTCGAAAAAAACAACTTCACCTGAACATCTTTTGTCTTAAATACAAATAACATGAGTGGCACAGGTTTGCCACTGCTGGTTTAGGTGCTCGTTTACAATTGTGGTCGTTTCCCCAAGGACTAGGATTTACTCTAGGGTGCCCTAGCACGCTGGTCTGACAGAAGGGTAGGAAAAGGGATTTATTCTCATTTTTAAGTCTTTCAGCTTTTTACACTCTTTTTGATAAATGCCTAGAGAAAACCCTCGCTCTCCTCCTATGAGTATGGGTTCTTCAGTCCCCACCAAGGCTCAGCTGCTCCTACCTCCTGCCCTTTCCCTGACCCACCGCCCACACTTGCTGCGGGATGAGACCCAAGGCAGGTGTCTGCAGGGCTTCCCGCCGTGTCCCGCAGACTGCCCAAGCCCCTCTTCTCCCTGTGGACGGTGCCCTTTGAAGTTTCTCAAATGAACGTGAAGTTGAAAAGCCAGCTTCCGGTTATCAGATTTGTCTAAGAGCCGTGCCAGGCTGCTGCTGCTTGGAAGCAGTGATCTGGCCCGGACCCATCGGCCCTGTCCCTTCCTCTTGCTGCCTGACGGAACCCCGAGGAGCCACTTTTCGATGGACGTGGGCACTGCAGCCCTTTTGCCCAAGCTGTGACTCTCATGGCCACTAAATATTTGTCACTGGTCATCTTTTGTGCTAGTTTTGTGGACGATGAATGTTTGGGAAGAGAATTCCAGGGTCCCAGGAATGTAGAATGTGTTTAGAAGGAAGAAGACTGAAATCTAGACGGCACATCCTCTCGTCTCCTGGATCCCACAGCTGATGGGGCATGCAGCCAGAGAGGGTTGTAGCCAGTCACTCCAGGGGAGACCTCAAAATGGGGACCCCATTTGTCCGTATCTGAGGGCAGTATTGGTGTTCTTCGTGCACGGCCTGTGCTGTATTAGAAGCAGCAAGGCTGATTCTGGAAATCCGAGTTCTTAGGAATTACCCCAAGTCTACTGGGCAGAGAGCAGTGGACCAGAAGGAAGGTTTTTGGTTCTTGTCAGTTAGGATTAAATATTGGCTATGAATCTTTTAACATAACATCAATATTTCAGTATGGCCTTTTCAAAAGTCTCTTTAAACATGTAATCTAGTTCTTTTGGCAATTCTTTGAGCTTGTTATCTTTTTTAAGTGTGTGTGCTGTAATACTTTTTGGAAATTTGGGTCTTAAAATGGCCTTAGGATATATGTTTCTCTGATGCCAAGGTTATTTTATTCTTCAAGAGTTGCAAACAGATTTGCCTAGAACACCTGCTCCATAGTATGGTTTCTCTGGAGAGATGGGATATACTAATGTGAACGTCAAAAAGAAAACCTACTGTGAAACAGGTAAACGAGTATAGAAGGCTTCCATGGGAGGAATTCTCAATAAATTTTGAAGAAAATACTATCTTTTCAATAAAATCAGTTTGTATTAGGTATAGCAAATTTTATTATAGAAGTTAAATTGCAATATTTCTTGATGAAATATGAAATAATTATTAATGCATATCAGTCATATATGCAGGACTTATAAAATTTGCATTGTGATATATTAATTTGCATTTATAGTGCTGTTTTCTAAAAAGAAAGTAGTTTAGATTTCCAGAATAATTGGTTTTTTTTTCCAGAAGAATAATATTGTCGGCAGAGAAGTTAGAGATTGAGTTAGGAATGGAAATACTTTTATTGTTTTTGGAAAGTATTTTTTTTTTTTAAAGAATGAATGGTCAGATTTAAAAGTGACTAATAATAGTTCCATAAAACAAATAATGAAGCCATTTATTCTGCTGTAAGAAAGTGTGTTCCTAGGCCCATAAAGTGCTGTTTGGTAGCTAGGGGGGTTACTGGTTACCACTAACCACACAGTATTCTAGTTGTTTTCCAGAGTTAATATTAACTACAACAGATTTCTAATTTATAATGTGAAAATATTTTAGTCACTAGATTACCTGAATTATTTAGTATTTTGTGTCCCTGTGAAATCATGAATGGCTACTTGTTTAAGGAGTTACGTGAACTTTTAATGCAACTATTTGTAGAGTGATTATTTCACACAACTGAAAAGTCTCCCAAATGAGATATAACTCCTGTGTATCAAACTTCCCAAGAAACTGGGCTCGGAGTCCGTTTGGGGTTGTGTGGACAAGTCAGCCAAGGATGGCTGAGGAGTGCAACCTGGGCCTGAAGAGTTAATTCAAGTCCAGCAGAGCTGTGTTTACGGTCCTTTCCTGGCTCTCCTTGCTAATTGGCACCGACTCCATGCTAATGAACAGGGTTGCAGGGCAGGTGGCGCCACCCTACTCTGATAGTCCCTGTCTGCGGTGTCTGTGGAATCTTCCAGTTTAATCATGATGATGTGCAGTTGGGGAGCATGAGCTTGCAGCAGTTTTTCCCGGGAAGTTCACCCGTCCAGGGCAGCTCTGCAACTGCTGGGGCCTGCTGTGCACCGCGCACAGCCGGTTGTTCACTGACTCATGCAAGTGGAAGTCACTAACGGAGCTGACCTGCTCTGCTCTAGGGCTGGACAAGTATTACTCAGAGAAATGGAAAAAATGCTTCGCTTGTGCTTTTTCTTTCTTTTTTTTTTTTTTTTTTTGCTTTTTTTGAGTGAGAGTAACAAATTTCGTTTAAATAGAGACATTTAATTTTAAGAGTGCTTAATGGATGAAAATATTAATGTTTTCTCTGGAAGGAAGAGCCTGGGGCAGGAGGTCAAAATAAATGAAACTACTTAAGAATTCGCAAGGTTTAGCTGTGAAATGAGTAGACAGATGGTTGCTGTTGGAAAGCAGGTACCTACTAGAAGGTGCATATTTTGCTCATTTCCATTTTAAAGAGACTTATGCTTTCCCAAATAAAGGTTGGTTTTGGTAAAATAAATTCATCGTATTGGTAGTTTCAAAGTTTGGGGACGGGTCATAAAATTATGGTCCATGCAATGCATTATTTATTTGGGGGAAGTGGGAGAAAAGGAGGGAGGAAGGAGTAAGAAACACCTCTCTTTGGCTGTTAATACCCTGAAAGTTAGTGGAAAGGAAATAACACCCAATTTATAAGAACTCCAAAATAAACAAACAGGAGCTATGATAGGAAATAGCACTAGGGCCGATTTATAAGACTCGATCCCTGTTCATTTTTCAGATAAAACTTCCGGTACTTACTGCTAACGTTTTGGGCCAGACCAAAACCAAAATAAATCTTCCTCAAGTGGGGAAAGAAAACATTTTAATTGGGTGATATTTTTGGAAAATCAGAAATAGCTACTTCTGTTGGTGCTTTGATTAAATGTAAAAATATTATTGAAGATGAAGTATAAATTTGTGTGAGCTTAGGTGTTATGCATTTTATAGTGTATCACATAATGAAATTGGATGGTAATAGATTTGTATGTAACCGTATACTGTCGATCTGTGATCTGTCTTAATTTAGATGTACTATTGAAGTGAGACTGGATTGGCTTACGCTTGTGATTGTTCACAAGACATTTTTTATTTTTACCCTTGGGAGGAGTGCTCCTGCCGTCTGATAAGTGGAAGTGATGGGTGCTGCTCAGGATTCAGCGATGTTCGCCCTGAGCAAGAATTATCCAATTCAGACTTAGTATTGTTACGGTCCAGAAACCTGCCCTATCAAATGATGTCTTCCACCAAGAAAATACTGTTTTACTTAAAACCACTAGATTGTGAAGATGCTAGACACTTTTTACTTTCTTTCCCAAAGAAATTCTCCGCACTGAAAGACATAATCACAGGTGTGTGTGCATGTCTTGAGTTGTGTGGGGTTACGTAAGGATAACGTTCCTAATTTTAATTTTTTCTTTCCCTTGAAAGTTATCAACTGTTCATGGGTCTGAAATATCATGGCAAATAGCAGTTATAAATACTTGGTAGCTTTTTCTTTCCCTTCCCACTACACTTACATGTAGAATGGAAGAAAACACAGTACTTAGTCGGCCTGAGAAAACATACTGTGTGTGATTGTAGCGAAGTTGTCCTGTCGCATGCTTTTTTGATTTAAAAATTCTTGTATCATTTGCTTGGTGAGGAGTAGCTTCATGCTAGAGACTTTTAAGAGGGTTTCTAATCTGGCAGTGAAATGCAGGCATAGTGTGATGGCTAATCATGCTTCACAACTTGGTTGGCTTGAGAGACGCTGAGGAGATTAGGAAGACACACTTTCGAGCGTGTCATAGGACGTGGCCTGGGGACCGTAGCTGGGCCCTGGCACTTGTTTTTGTGATCTTCGCCCGCTTGCAGTCTCCCAGATGCCCTGAGTTGAGCAGCGTTGATCCACCATGACTTCCTCCCACTGTGTGTCTGCCTTGGAGCCACACGACAACCATGGGTTGAAATTTCTGAACCTGCGAGCCGAAAGTCCCCCTCTTTGAGTTGTAGTTGTTAGGTATCTTGTCCCAGCACTGGAAACCTGGCCAATATACAGACTCGGTTCACAAACTTCATTTTTTCTACAGTTTGGGAAAAGGTGGCCATGTTCATGTTGTGTGTGGGAAGATGGCCCCGAGCATGTTCATCACCTGATGCAGAGTTTGCAAACAAATAAAATTTTTCAAAATGCTTCTGTTTGAGAACCAAATTGTTTAAAAACAAAAGCGTTAGTGGACTGAGGTATGATTGTGCTTTGGTTCATCTAACTTGAACAATTTTTCCTTATTTCTTATTCATATTTGATTTTATGGTAATTTATTATTCTTGGATAAAATCTAAAGCATGTGTTTACTTACTATGAAAACAATACCTTGATTCCAGCTGAAACACTTTAAATTTCAACTGATCATTATTTTTCTCTCATGACAATACAACTAAAAACATGCTGAGCAGAACACCTCACATGTCCTTTTTGGCATTTTGATATTTATAGTCTTCCAAAAATAAGTCAGTTTTTATTGGTTTCTTTATATCACAGGGCAGAAATGAAATGCAAAAGTTATAAAAATTGTATATTTTATATAAGCAGGATATACATAAAGCACATATAAGTTAGGAAGCATACATCTTTTTTTCTAAATCTACCATTGTGCTTGAAACTAAGACAATTCATGCTATTTGAATACTGGCTAAACTAGGTAGAGGTGTTTGTTTCCTCTTTGACCTAGTCCAGTCTCAGATGTTATTAGCCTTTGTAGCTAAAGATCAGTGGGGAAGGCGTCTCTTTTATGTGCATTTCTAGAAAGCAGCTTGCTTAAATAAATGAAAAATAACTGTTTTGAAAAATGACTTTTGTTTTTTGTTGTTTTTATTTCTTACATTTTATTTGTGGGAGAGAAGAAACAAGACAAGCACCTTAGCTGGTAGAGCTGTTGAGAATTCGCTGGACAGCAGAAGGCTGTGTGCACAGAAACACGGAGACCCATTTAGCTCCATGACTGTAGGGTATTGTGTGTGGAAACCTGTGTTTAAAAATAGACACTGAATGAAACTCCTTTCAGAGCGCAGGACCATATGGTTTTTAAAGGGCCAGTTTTGTTTTATGGGAAAGAAAATATGAAAACTCTCCACTTGGAGGCAAGTCTTAGTAGAGGCTGTTAGAAAATATGTTTTTGAGCAGGGTTGCTAGGTAAGTGTTCCAAAATGTGTTTTCTGACCATATTGTATGACTACTGTAAACAAGCAGCATTACTTTATAAAACTTCTGGAGTGTTCTCATTTTGAATGGTAGTAGAAATAATTTCTAATCATTTGGAGTGGGAAGGTTTTTTGTGAATTCTGGCTGAGCTAATGTTCAGTAATGTGAAACTGGATATGAAATTGAAGGAAGTTATATTGAAGCTCTTAGGTGGCCTTTGCTGTTTATATTTATATATTCTTTAAAAATTTTAGTCTATAGTTTTAATGTTATGTCCTGTGACTGGACAGTATTTTTATTTCTGCAGTGTTCACCAGTACATTTATCAGCAGAGTCTATTTCTGTGGCATCAGTATGAATTCTGAAAAGACTATCAGCAGTATCGAAATAATATGTCAGAAACTACTACTGCTAGCTCGGGTAGATGAGGTTATTGAATATAAAATCTTTACTTTGGACAGGAAAGGAAGACAGCCTGGTGGTTGCAGGAAGTACTGTGTTTCAATCCCCATGACATCCTGGAGTTCAAGCTAGGTGTGGGAAATAAAAACGACTCTATTAGCAGAGCCATCGTATAGCCATTAGAAGATTTCGCATGCTTTCTTCACCTGCAGAAATGTAGAACAGGTTGACTATCTTTTATCTAAAATGCTTGGGACTGGAAGTGTTTTGGATTTCAGATTTGTTTTTAAGTTTTGGGTATTTACTTGTACATAGTGGCATATCTTGATAGTGGCATATCTTGAGGATGAAACCAAGGCTAAGTGGGAAATTCATTCATGCTTCATATGTATTGTACCCTCACAGCCTGAAGGTAATTTTGTGCAGTATTTTTCATGTGCCTGCGTTTTGACTCCAGTCCATCATATGAGGTCAGGTGCGTAGGTTTCCACTTCTGATGTTGTGTCGGAGCTCAGAAAGTTTTCAGTTTGGAGCATTTGGGTTTTGGAATTTCAACCAAAAATCTTGAAGCTACATCTTAGAGATGCTTAACCTGTATATCATCTTTATAATGAAATTGTCACTATTTTTTTTTCTCCTTAACATGAGAGTGTTTGCCATTTGTAATGTAAAGCTCACAGGGCTCGAATAAATGAAACTCAACATCTTTCCACTTTAAACACACATTTGTCCAGGGCTTTTTTCCGTATTGCCCCCCATCCTCAGAGACCTCTTCCTTCCCTTAACAGCACATACCTGCCAACAAAACTTCGAGCATGGTGAAATGTTTTAGATTTATACGTTCTTTCCACCTCTGAAGTCCGAGACCCTTGAACTTGCTTCAGATCTGAAGCTGAGATGGCCAGCCGTCAAGACTCTCTCCAGTGTGTGCACATGCGTTTGTATAATACGTCTTCAGGTTCCTGGCTTTGAAGCATACGGCCACAAACGAAATGAACGTCTCACACCAAATGTGTTCTAATATATGCAAGTTTATGCACATGCATGAGAAAGTGTGTAAGAAATTTTAATGTGAGGACTTTGATTCTGGGCAGTCTCTTATGAATTACTAATTTTCACATATATCATTTGCTCAGTGTGACAATATTGTGAGGCATGAGAGGATCTGGGTTTTAATAGCAAGAACTAATACACAGAGAAATCACATGCCCTCTTCGTAATTGCTGTGAGCTGTGACCCTCAGTCCAAGGTGTTTTCCGTTAGACCACACGAAAATGTATTTTAAAACCAACAGGCTGACATGAATTATTAATAGTAATACTGAATCCAGAATTACTGAATCTTTTATGTAACTCATGTATAATCCCATTGTTGATTCTTGATGTTATTTCTTGTGCAACTGGAGTTATTTTCAGAAAGTCTTTGCTTATCCCTGTGACTTCAAGAGTTTTACCTAGCTTATTTTCTAGAAGATTAGTGTTTCTGTTTTAATATTTAGATCTTTGATCCCTTTTACCTTGCTTTTAGAAAGTTCCCTTTCTCTCTCTGATGATGGAAGGTGATTAATGATGACTTGGTTGAAGGTTTTTGCATTAGTGGTTCAAATTGGGATTTCCTTTGGTTATAGTGCCACCAGACTGTGATACAGTACATTGGCTCTGAGACCTGGAAGAAGGAGAGGAATAAAGAAAGACATAATGGATTTGTGAATAGCAGGTATTTCCTGTAAGAGGTAAAAAATGTTAATAACTTAGTTACGATCTTTATTTTTTGTTTGTACAAGTATGAAGTACCTTGATGGAATCAGTCTTCAAAATTTGAACTATTTTGTCGTCGCTTTGCCTGGCTGAATCCTCAGAAGTTGCTGCCTCAGTAGTTCCACTACACAGAAAGAGAAGAAGGTGATTGGGAGCACTTTAGAGCTGACCTGTGGAAAGTGGTTTTAAGAAATATCATCTTCTTTAGGGGGCAGTAATTACTTTTTGAAAATCTGCAGTGAAACTTCCATCAAATTCTTAGTTCACTGAAATATTTTTTAAATATCTCTTTACTGTAGGATAATTGATGATCTAGTTGAAGAGCATCGCTCAACTCTGTGCTGTGAATCTGAAAGACTTGATACAAACTTAATGTTATTTTAAGACAGCAAATAAAGTGGTTAAACATTTGTTTAACTTTTATTATAGCTTTACATAGGTTTACAATTACATTTATGCGTCAGAAGTACACTTGACAGTACATCAGGGTCCCTTTTATAATCAGTGTGTACAGAACGTCTTGGATTATTTCGTAGAACTTGGAGGATAACTTTATTACATGGATGCTTCTATTTGAATCTTTTATAAAAGTTAAGTCCCGTACACAATTTTCGTGATTTTGAAATCTTGGTTTTGAATTCAGCCTCAAATTGTAGTACTAGGATCAGTCCTAAAGTTGCAGGAAGGTAGGGCCTTTAGAGTACAGTAATTTTTATGAAGTAACTTTTCATCAATTTGTGTGCATTGAATGTGGTTTCTCTCCATTTCTTACTCCAAATATTTTATATCTTCTCAATATTATTATGATTATGATTATGATTATTATTATTATGATTATTATTATTATTTTAAACCAAGAACATGTATTGGTACATTTTACATACAATGGTCACATTCATCACATTTATTTTGTACCTATACATGATGCATCTTGGTTCCTCAATATTATTATTAGCATTCTTTATATTTCTAAGGCAAATTTTCTTTACTATCCATATAAGTTTTATAGGCCATTGAAAGTTTTTTCCCCATAATGTTTATGTTATTTTAGTTAAAAATCTGAGTTACAAGAGTATCTCAAACCTTAATTTTCTAAAATGTTATCAAGTGTACTACAGTTAATTTTTTAAAAGTCTGTACATTTTATAAAATGAAAGGTACATTTGCTTATTTAAAGTTTTCCATCAGTCAGATTATTGTTTGTTTCCTAAGTCTTATTATTACTTTTTAAAATTTATTTACTTAGCAAGAACACGTATTGGTACCTTGTAGATATGTATAATGATCACATTTATCATAGTTAATCTGTACCTCTACATGATATATCTTGGTTCCTCTCCTTGCCCACAGCTCCCTTCCACTCCCCCTCTTCTCCTTATTTACAGTAGCTTTATTTCCATTTTTCCATTTTTTCCTCTTTTTCTTTTCCTTTCTTTTTCCCTTCCTTCTTTTTGCCCTTCTCCCTCTCGTTCTCTTCTCATTTGGATATTATCTTTCTTTTCCATGATATCTATTATATCTTTTTGTCCTTATTTACATTTATGGTTTCTCATATCAGAGAAACAATTTGATATGTACTCACGCATGTCTGATTTATTTCACTTGAGTATGTTCTCAAGGTGCATCCATTTACCTATAAATGTTTCAAGTTTATCCTTTTTATGGCAGAGTAGTACTCCATTGTATTAAAAAAAGACATCTTCTTTAGCCATTCCTTAGTTGCTGGGCATTTAGGTTGTTTCCAAGACTTAGCTATTACAAATTATGCTGCTATAAACATGGTGGTGCCTGTCTCGCTGTGGTATGATGTTTTTAATTATTTTGGAAAGATACTGAGAAGAAGAATAGCTGGGTGAAATGGAATCTCTAGTTGTAGTTTTTCGAGGCATCTCCACATCGATTTTCACAGTGGCTGGACCAGTCTGTGTTCCTAACAACAGTGGAGAAGGGCTCCTCTTTCCCTGCAGCCCCGCCAGCACTTGTTATTGGCTGATTCCTTGATAACAGGTGCTCTTTCAGGCGTGAGAGGGAATCTTCGTGTTGCTTTAATTTGCATCCCTGAAATGACCAGTGATGTTGAACACTTTTTCATATATTTATTTGCCATTTGTACTTATTCATATGAGAGGTGTCTGTTCATTTCAGATGCCCATTTTTGGACTGGGTCTTTAAATTTGGGAGGTCTGATGTTTTTGAGTCCTTTATATATTCTAGATGTTAGACCTTTGTCTGAGGAACAGTGGCAAAAATTTTCTCCCACTCTGTGGGTTGTCTTCTCACTCTGTTGGTGATTTCTTTTGCTGTGCAAAAGTTTTTTAATAGGATGTGACCCCAGTTGTTGATTCTTTGTAGTATTTCCTATGCAGTCTGAGTTTTGTTCATGAAGTTCTTGCCTACACCTATGTTTCAAGAGTTCTTTCTATTGTATCTTCCAGTAGATTTAGTGTTTCTGCTTTAATGTTTAGATCTCTGATCCACGTCAATTTTAGCTTAGTACATGGTGAGAGACATGTATCTAGTTTTAGTTTTCAGCATGTGGCAAGCCAGTTTTCCCGGCACCATTTGTTAAAGAGGCTGTCTTTCTTCCAGTGAGGGTGTTTGGCCCCTTTGTCGAAGATCAGGTGTTGAGTGTGTTTGGAGTTGTTTAAATCTTATTAAAAAAGAAACAGTACTCCTTTATGGATTTTTTTTGTAGAACATGATGAAAAGAATTATTTGTTTGCAAATCCGGAAGAACCTGTTTCCCAATAACTTTTGTATCAAAAATAGAGTTGGAAGTAGAAACAATGATTGCTTCGTGAATTAATTTCTTGGAGTCTGAAGTGCTCAACCAGTTTTTTGTTAACCGATTAAAATATGGAGGCTAACACCAGACCCTGCATGCTGTCTCTGCAGTATGTGACTCAGAAGGGGAAACTCACCTCCTTTATTATTCGTCTTTCCTTTTGAACTGGGTGATAAATGCCCCCAGCTGTCCTGTCAAACCTATTCTGAAAATGTCCATAGGAACAATAAGGCCTTTGTGCTGAAAACTGTACGGGGTGTCTCTTTACCAATTTAATAATCCCGAATTTACTTCTTACGTGTATCATAGTACGCTTTGCACATAGGCCGTCTTTGATTTATGGATTGGGGAAACATGAGTTAACTTGTCTCACTTAGAATAGAAATCTTTTCACTTTTGATGTAGTATTTTAATCCCCAGACCATTCAGATGATTAATTTGGTAGATGAGATGCCAACTTTTATACCCCCCCCTTATGTTGTCTGGTATGTTCTATAATTTTTCTTGGTGGTGCTAATAACAATCTTTTTTTTGTGTGGTACTTTTTACTTGATAATTCCATCTGTGTCAAAGACTGTCTTGCGGAGGCAGATTTTCCAAAGTGGAAGAGCCACCAGAGTAACAAACAGCTTGCTATCCTTCAGATGATTTCATTTGATGAGGATCGTCTCTTCAGCCAACAGAAAGGCAAGGCCAAAAGCATTTTTCCTGGTTCTGTATAGGATGACTGGAGACATTCCTAAAGACCATGTGGCACTAGCATTTAAGGAAGAAGGGTGCTCTTTCACTCTGAGAGCCGTGCTGGAATTAACTGGTGTCATTTTGAAGGACTGTTTTGTTAATTGGCATCTCCCAATTGTATATAATGCCAGCACCTTTTCTATTAATTATTTCCCATAAGCATGGCTCAGTAAGGGGAAACTGCCTGAGAACTTATAAAGGTTTAAGAGGAACTGTTGCAATTTAATTAGTTTCCAAAAGCCCTCTGTGAACTGTAACAGTTGGTTGGTATTATTTGTGTGATGTTTTGTTGTTTGACGTTAGAAGCATTATGTTCCTGTATTGTGGTGATGGCCTGCTGAGTAATTAGAAAGGTTCATTATACTACCAAGGCTGTCCAGGGTATTTATGGATATTCATGTGCAGTGAACCCTTGAACTTGAACTGGTCATTCTTGTCTCCCATAGCTGGAATTATGTTTACTCTAAGTGGCAGGAGAAACTTTAATTATGGAAGCAGGAAAGAAGCAAAATTACTTAAGTTTAGAATGGTAAATGGACTAGTAGGAAATGGACCTGCATTCCTGCTTTCCTGTAAAATTGATAGACCTTTATTTTCAAGGAAATTCATCATAATTCTGTGCTTTACATTTTTTAAAATGTTCATTGGTTGGTGGTAAATTTGTGCTTCCAAAATTATATGTTTCTATGTAAAAAGATAGTAAAAGTGTACTAGTTCTACTTTAGGTATTCTGAATATTGACCAGTATTAGTAAAAACTTTTAAAAATAATAATATGAAGTTGAAAGTATGATCCAAACATTACACATCCATGAGAAAATTTCTGAAAGTATGGAAGAAATTTAAAAAGTAAAATTCAGGAAGCATAATATATAAATTTAGGAGCGTACAGTTTTCTGTCAAAACTAGCACTTACCTTACATAGTTGGAATGATCTCTTTCTATGGCCATTAGAGCTTAAGCTCCTAAGAACAGAAATATGAATCTGTATATTCGTGTGTCTTGTTCTCTTTCAGTGCTCAGTGCTAGCGTTACACTCAGTAAAATTCCATGGAGTCGAAGAGAGCTGAGAGAGGTGGCTGTGAGCAGGGACTGCAGCTGGAAATAGTGTCACCACCGGGGATGGGGACATGAAAATGGAGTTAGGGCTGAGACGGTGCCGCTGCGCCTGCTCTTGGTAGACCCACTGCAGCAGATGCCGTGGTGCCCTTGCAGGACTCTGTGCGGCTGATCTCTCTGACAGCAGTGCGGAAGGTGAAAACGGGCAGGAATGTGAAACTGGCTCTGGAAAGTGTCCTGGAAGCCTGAATTGAGCCTAAGGATGTTTTTCTTTTTGAAACTCTTATATTTTTAAACAATTGTGGTAAAATATACATAATGTAGAATTTATCATCGTGATCATTTTTGTTCCAGCTCAGCACATTGCTGTGCAGCCATCTCCAGAACCCTTTCTCATCCTGCAGAGGAGTAGCTCTGTCCTAGTCTGTTCAGGCTGCTGTTACAAAACACCCCAGACTGGCGGCTGAAACAGCAGACCCTTCTCAGGAGTCCAAGATCAGGCTGCTGCCAGGTCCGTCTTCTGGTGCGGGCCACTTCCTGCTCTGCACATGGCTGCCTTCCTGCTGGGTCCTCACCAGGTGGAGGGAAGGCCCAGTAGGGAGCGGGAGTCAGTACACAGTTTTCCTCTTTTTATGAAGATGGTCATCCCATCATGGGGAACCCACCTTCATCATGTTATCCAAACCTAATCTCCTTCCACAAGCTCCTCCTCCACCTTCAGATATAATAACTTTGGGGGTAGGGCTTCAGCCTAGGATTTTGGGGGACACAAACACGAGTCTGTAACAAACTGCATCCATAAAGAGCCCCTCTATTCGCCTCTTTTCGGCTTCTGGCACTCACCACTCTATCTATTGTCTATGGATCTGCTAACTGTAGAAATCTTGTAAAATACATATTCATCTCTTTGCAACTGGATAATTTACTCGTTTCAAGGTTCCAATCTTTTAAAGATCAAATAATATTCCATTATGTGTATATGTCAAATTTTGCTTAGCCATGCATCTGTTGGTGGACATCAGGGTCACTTCTGCTTTTTGGCTGTTGCAAATAATGTTCCTGTGAACATGGGTGTACAGATATGTCTTTTAGACTCTGCTTTTAATTCTTAATATTTTGAGCAACTGCCATATTGTTTTCCATAGCTTCTGTACCATTTTGTATTTCCATCGGTGGTGCACAGTGGCTCCCATTTTCTACATCCTCATCAGTATTCGTTATTTGGTGTTTTTCAGAGTACTTCTCCTGTTGGGAATAGGGAAGTATTTCATCGTTATCTTGATTTGTGTTTGCTCAATTAGTGGCAGTGAGCATCTTTCACTTGTGTGTTGGCCAGTTGAATATCTTCTTCACAGAAATGTCAGGTTAAATCTTTGGCCTGTTAAAAACGTTTTTTGGTTTGCTGTTGAATTGTAGGATTTCTCTTTTCCAGAAAATAACCCTGCATCCGATGTATTACGTGCAAGTTTCCTCCCATCTTGAGGATTGCCTTTTTTCTGTATTGACGGTATCCTTTGATGGATAGAAGTTTTAAATTTTGAAGTTATGAGGTGTGATCAAAGAATATGATGAATGTTTACATCTTTTTAAAAACTATTACAGTGAAAGACACACTGCCATTAATGCCCCTCAAAAATACTCCCCCTTGGTTCAGACACATTTATCCCATTAATTTTGCCTCATTCTGAAGCATTTCTGGAAGTCTGCTCTTGTGTCTTTAGTTGCTCTATTATAGCTACCTTGATGCCCTGAATCAATTCAAAATGTTTACATTTCATGGTCATTTTGATTTTAGGCAAGAGGCTTAAGTTGCACAGGGTGAGAGCTGATGAAAAAGGTGATGTATTTCCCAGCCTGCCTTTCCATTGGACGGCGCTTGCGAGCAACAGTCACCGTATTGTTGATCGCCCCTCATAAAGACACAAATGAGGCCTTTCAGACTGCTTCACAAAGTGGGAAGAAGCTGGAATAAGTGTGTTTGAAGGGAAGGGGAGTGGGTAGAGGGTAATCAATGGCCATGTGTCTCTTGTAATAATTTTTAAAAATTTAAATATTCACCCTACATTGCAATCCTACCTTGTAGTCCAGTTTATCTGTTTTTTCTTTTGTTATCTACGCTTTTCATGTTACAACCAAGAAATCTTACAAATGCAGCGACATAACGCTTTTCCTCTATTTTCTTCCAAGAGCTTTATAGTTTTAGCATCTATGTTAGGGTTTGCCATCCATTTTGAGCCAGTTTTTATGTGTAGTATAAGTAAGTAGTCAGCTTCATTCTCTGCACACGGATAGCTGGTTTTCTCCCTGCCGTCTGCTGAAAAGACTTCATTTCCCCTGAATGGTCTTGACACGTGTTGGTGTTCTGCAAACACTACTGGAGCAAAAGCTTTATTCGGGGAAATAAGGGCATGATGTGAGAGGGAGGATCTTGAGGAGACATTAGAAACTTTCTAAATAAGGTAGTCATTGCCGTAAGTCCAGGAATGAAATGGTAAAATCTCATCAGATTAAAAATCCCAAAGGCAGAACACAATAGCTCCTTGAGTCAGAGAGAAGATATCTACAATGTTTCTTTGTATTTTTAGAATGTTTACAGCAAACAGTGGGAGATGTTAAAAAGTATGGACACAGCACTCTGGAAGGCTGTGAGGCAACAGGATGGAGAGTTTGAGCCCAGCCTGGGAAATTTAGTGACTTGGTGAACTGCCGTCTTAATAAACTAAAAAAAGGTGGGACAGGTAACTCAGTGCAAAGGTCCCTGGGTTCAATCTCCGGTCTCCACCTGAACAAAAACGTAGACAGAGGTGAATGACGGGTGCTTCACCATGAGGAAATGTGAAGTGTACCAGAGAAGATGACACGTATCACTATAATACAGGGTAAAGTAATAAGATATATATAGAATTGATACTGACCAAATGCTATGGAGGTTTATGAGAGGAAACAGTTACTTTTGCTAAGAGAACAGATTGGACTGTCCTATATACATCTCTCAGATTTTCAGTTAAAAGTAAAAGAAGCCAACCATGATTAATTTATACAGAATAAAAGTTAGTAACGGGATACCTGGTAGATCATAGAATCTCCAGGAAGATAAGAGAATCAGGTTCGGAAGAGATACAGCCAAGAACAAAACCTCAGATCCCCCCACCCCCACGACTTCCTGCCGTGCAGACGCCACTGTCACCAGCCCTTAGTGCAGGCCACACCGCTTGCACTGCTCCCTCCGTCAGTCCCGGATCTGGGTGCCGCCACAGCTAACCTTTCTACATCTGCCTTTGGAAAAGGAACGCGGCCACTGCGCTCCCGCGACCGCCACTCAGAGCAAGTACCCCAAGCTCCTTTCTTGTCAGCTTCACAGAAAGCCAGGGACAGCTGCGTGTGATCTGGGGGCCTCATTCCTGTACTCACAGCCTCGCTGCAGGAGAGACTAGGACATTGAATATCTAACATTTTTAGCTTCTGTGTTAGTGGAGTTGTGCCTGAAACAAGAAGAAAATACCCACAAAATAAGAAGGGGACAAGGCTTAAAGCGAGGTGGCGGCAAAGAATTGCAGTATCTACCAATCGGCAGAGGTTGAACTTAACTCCCATAGGAGGAATGGCAATATTTAAACATGCAGTGGCAGGTGGAAACATGAGGTGGTCATCGGGGAGAAGACAGCCTGCAAAGTCACAGCAGTGTTAACAGATACCCTGGTATTATGAGGAGCCTCTTGGAGCGAGGAGATTCCTGGGAAAGAATCATGATCACCTGCCCTCGTGAATGGAGGAGGAAGAAATCTGGGTAGGCAGGCCAGGTAGGCCTTCATCATGAAAAATGAGGAAAGAGTGCCAGCAAGGGCCTGTGCGTCACATTTACCCAGTTCATTTTTACGTGAGTGAGGCTCTTCGAGGGAGAAGTAGTCGCAATGCCCAGTGTTACTGGAGATTGAAAGGCTGAAAAGAATGAAGACTCAGAAAAATTCATTTGTTGACTCTGGTCAGTATGTAACTATGGTTAGGTAGAGACTGGGGGCAAGTAGGAATTTGCAAGGAAAGAGTAATTAGGATGAAAACACTTGAGGTACTTTAGACAGGATATGACGCAAGAATGCTTTCAAAAAGGGACTTACTGAAAGTGCCACGTAATCGTTGCTTCAAGTGTTTGGAAAAAGTGAACGAAATGAACAAAGGCTAATGTTCTTGGGGTCGTTGGAGTCTAGCGGGGTTGAGGAGAGATGGACAGTTAGTAAGCAATAAGTAAGTTGTGTGGTGGTTAGACGGTGATAAATGCTGTGGAAAAACAGGCAGCTCAGTGGGGTGCGAGGGTTTGGGAAGAAGGGTGACAGTAACGAGAGCAGTAGAGTGGGGTTCATGGAGAGGGTGCGCGCTCAGCCAGGATCTGGTGGAGCTCGTGGAAGAAGCTGGCAGACCCCTAAGGGAAGAGTGTTCTAGGTCGGGGAATCGGGAGGCGTGAACCCTCAGCGAGACCAGGCAGGATGTGTTTGAGGAACAGAATGAAGAGGGAGGACAGCGGGACGAGAGTGTGGTGAGCCAGCTGGAAGTCAGGTCTGAAGGGATCTGGGGCATCAGCATAAGGCCTTTGCAAGGAGGTAGTGAGCACGGGCACCAGGTTGGCAGCCCTCTGAGAGTTTCTGTAGCGCAGCGTGAGGTTAATGTAGGACTTCTCATACGACTCAGAAAGACTTTAGGCTTCTCCAAGTGATTGTGCGAAAACCAACACGAAGGGAAGATGTTATAGAACCGGTGCAGATCCTCTGCAGAAGAGGCAGAGGTAAGTTACGGTGAATCATTTGTGGTTCCGCTGCCAAAATTCAGAGTGAAGTACACAGTTTTTATTCTACTGTCATTTTCTGATTATACACATACCATTTCAATAAAAAATCAGAAATGCTTATGCAAGCCATTCTAAAGGACTTCTTGCTTTTCTTGTTTCTTCACACATCCTTTGGTGGAGGTGCTAATGAGATGCCCTGGGCACTTGGAAGTGTTTCCACCATAAACTTCCGGAATACCTCAGAGTGGAAATTACAGTGACAGTGTGATCACACTGGCTGTCCTAATGGATCTTCAGTCAGCTGGATAAATACAAGTTTTACTCATTTTGGTTAAGGTTAAATTTGAATGTTTCGTTTGGCATAATCCTTAGGATGGCTCGTTACTTGACTGAATGTTTCACTTTTCAGCTGGGTGCTTGGCGGTTGCAGACAGAAGCACACAGAGCGCTGGTCAGGTAAGGCCTGGCCATGTGGCTACGACTCTCATGTGGGCAAGAACGGGTCGCAGCTTCACACCCGCCCACCAGGCAAGGGGAGAATTGCTTTTGTGTTAAAACACATCACTGGTTGAATCAGACATCCTTGTCTCTAAAGTCCATCCTCTTTACCTTCATAATTTAACCACCTTCTATCATTTAATACACATGGAATATCTTCTTTTGCTGTAGTGCTTTTGAGGGGGCACTAAAAGAAGTACTGTAGCTGTTTTGGCATTTAGGTTTTATGAAGAGCAAAATCCTGGTTTCCCGATATTGTGCTATTCTTGGATCAATTAAGGGTTATTTACAGGGTTTCATTTTACTTTATTTTTTATACAAACTAGTTGGGTAAACATTCAAACCATTTCTCAGTCTTCCTAAAGTTCTTCTTGTGTAAAATCTATTAGGCTTTAATTGATGAATTGTTACCCTTCATAAAGAAAAACATTTAAGGGTTGGGGATTTAGGTCAGTGGTTAGAGTGCTTGCGTAGGAAGCACAGGGCCCTAAGTTCGATCCCCAGAACCAAAAAAAAAAAAAAAAAAAAAAAAATTTTCAGGCACTAAGCTGTATTTTTGTATCAAGGGACAGGTGAAGATAAGCAGTGTGCATGTGCAGGCCTGTACACCAGTTAAAGAGATACGATGTGTTTTCAGCATTGTTTCTGTATCAGTCATCTGACATTAGGAAAGTATTTCAGAATACACAGTGACTTTGGGAAAATACGAAAAGATTTACTGTATTATGGCTTTACACCAAGAATCATGGCAATATTGCTTCTTTTATTTCAAAACACTTTTGTGCATATGTCAGTTTTCAGTGTCACTTTAAGTAAAATATTGGTTTTGTTTCTGAAAAGAACTGAGAACCCGACTCCTAATACGCCTAATACTAAGTCACTCTTAATGTGTGACTTACCTGTTGGCATTTAATACCACTGTTGTTGAGGCTTTCTGTGGAAAAGCTAGCGTATGTTAAATAAGAATAAAAATTTCTTCACTGTTATTCAATATGTTTTGTTTTACTTTAAGAAACTTTGCCTCTATAATTCTTATATTTAGATATTTTCCAAATAGTGGAAAACATTTTACACGACAGCGGTGGCAAACCTATGTATGGCACGTGTGCTGCAGCGGGCTGTTTGAAAGCTCTAAAACGTTCGCCATCACTGGTGCAGGCGAAGTCCTTATATGGTAGAGGGAAACATTTGCATGCCCTTCTGAAGAGTTCCTGTGCTGCCTACATCTCTCTTATTTCCAAAGCACGTTTGAGGGCAGCTACAGTGAAGTGTGTGTCTAAGATAAAATAAAAGTTTTTGGTCCTCTCATTGTTGTTCTTTAAAATTTCGTGTTTGGTTCACTTGTTTTATATCAATTCAAGTTGATTTACATAAATTTTAAGTACAGTTGTCTTTAGTTTGAAATATGAGGGTGAGTAATCAGCCTTAGTAAACTAGTTTTGGCGATAAAACTTTGTTCGGTTTTTCAATAAATGTCTAGCAAGGGAGGCAAACAGGTACTAGTAGAGATTTTTGATTCTCTGGTAAAGAATGCGGTAGCACTAATTTGATAGAAATTAGTGATATTAAAATCTGTTTAAAATAGCTTCAGGTGAGTCAGGTTAGTGGCTCAGGGTTTTCAGAGCACAGAGCTTTTACTCTCTGGAGGCCAGCTGCCAGCGTGTTAATCAGTATAATGCCAGTGTGTTTGATGTCTTCTAGGCAAACAAGAAAAAGTCCTTTCTCAGTTGGTTTGCTGTAGGGTGTAGTAGATCTAGAATGTCTTTCTGTTGGCGTGATGAAAGTGGCCTGTTTGTGGAAACAAACTTGACTCACCTGGTGAGGGAAGGCTACCTGCATGGCTGTGACGGCTTCATCATCCACTTTTCTTCCTCCTGACTCCACAGGGCTGCCTCACTCTACTCCTAAAGTCAGGCCTCTAAAAGGAAAAACCCGACCTCTTTCTTCAATTCCAAGGCACTTCATTCACCTTACTTGCTTGTTCTATAAAATGCGGGTGATAATACTTGTATCGAATAGCTGTAGGAAAGTTAAATATAAAGAATGTATATAAAACACTGCTTTTGGTGAGTGATATATTCCACCAAAAAATGTATACACACTTCAGGAAAAGAAAAGCTTGTATAAATATTTTAATACTAAATTTATTGAGACATCATGAGATTAATACAAGTGATCTTTGTTCTCTACCATTACAAGAGAGGTTGAAAGTGGTGGCCATGAGTATGGTGAACTGCTGCTTAGGTAACCTTGGTCACTGAGATTGGTACATGTGCATTTTCAGTTTCTTCTCTAAGGGCCAGCAGTGTAGTGGGTTTTCTGTGACATAGGACACACTCTAGGTGTCCCACATACGAGGGTAACACCATCTGTCTGGAAAACACCATACTTTATTTTTTTGAAGCCTGTTACATTTTTTGGTGGACTCTGTATATGCTTGCACAGAGTATTTCACCTCACTCTCATCTAAATTCAGAGTGTCTTTCACTCCAGCCATCAGAATTTCTGGCAACCGTGTTCCTCAAATGAATCTCTCCAGCCTCCCAGAATCTCTTGAGTTTTCCATGTACTGGATTGTTTCTACCTTGATGTTTCTTTTTTGTTCATTTTTAGACAGGGTCTCACTGTGTAGCCCGGGGTAGCCTTGCACTCACAGACCTCCTGCTTCAGCCTTCCAATTGCTGGGATACAGGCATGCACCACCTTGCCTCCCTACTTTGGATATCTCTTGCAGAACCAAAACATTGGGGTCCCTGCTCAGTGAAGTATTATCGTCTGATCCTATAACCCATAGCCAGTTTGCAGAAGCCTTTGATTTAGGCACACTCGGCAGGTAATCCCATTCCCGTAAATGGGAATGGGATTACCTACCACACAGGGAGGCAGTGAGGATTAAATGTGGTAATATGTTAAAGGCATAGCGTGGTATCTAACAGGTTGTCAAAGCTTAGCACATGGTGCGTGTCATAGTCATCATATCATCATTGTCGCCATCACTGTTGTCATCATTGTTCTGTGTTTACTTGGAAATAACTACACTTGTCTTACTTGTGTTCCTTGCATCCCAGCGTCTGCCAAGATGTCTTCCTATTTAGTTTCAGCTTCTGGTTTGAGATAATCACACACTAGGCGATGGTTTGCCTGTGGCGATAAACAGAATAACCTCTTGTTTTATGTTTTACCTTGTTCCTTATTATGAGAGTGTGAGTTTGACCTTACTGTCCTTTAGTGGACTTACACTGAAACCAAATATCCATGCAAGCACTCTATGTAAATGAGACATCTGGAAGTGTGTTTTTGATGTCATTTCAACTGCAGAATTTATCCCAGCATATTCATGGAGTTAATTTCTTTGGTAGTTAATCATGTAAATTGCCTTTAATTCTTTCTACTCTTTTAATGTTTGTTGCTTTGTATTCTCATAAGTGGATGCTTAACCTTTCTGTGTCTAGTCTTCTTGTCTTGCATGCAGGCTATGCATATTTTTATACTCATAGCTGACAGTGGTTTTAAAAAAGAATTCTACAATCTCTACATCTCTAAAATCCACAAAGTATCTTGTTCTGATGGGTTTGGTTGTGCTGCTGGCCAAATTATGCACTTTAAATACATCCCCACTATTATAATGTCTTACAAGAACACAGTTTTGGGCCTTTCTGTATCAGAAGATGTGCCTCCTCCTTAATATTGGGGTTCCTGACCATTAACAATGATAGTATTTGTATTAGATAAAGATTATTTAGGTGGTTGGCTGGTGTCCAATTTATATTAAGATATGCTGACACTATTTCATCATAAATGTATTTTTTTCATTTTTCTAAATAACTTTTAAGTATAGTTATTATACAATAGGGTTTATAACTTTAGTGTTTGAACTTAATGTCTTCAGAACAATAATGATATGCTAGGACCATTGAGACTTAGTTTGCAGTAATGGTTTTGAGATTTTGAAACTGGAATGAATTTTGTTGTCTCTATATTCATCAGTGAATTCTTTTGTTGGTGGTGGTAACTATAGAGAATTTTTTTAAACAGCACCCTTTAAAAATGATGGTCTCCCCAAGTGTACTGTGGCATAGCTTTAAACGTTATTAAGTCTGCCTCAGACTCCCCCTTCGGCTCCCTGAGTGCAGGGAAGAAAAGTCGGGCCAGCCCATGCTGTGCACTTGATTGATGTCCGGAGCATCTGAAGGCCTTTGGGGTCCTGCGTGCCCCGTGAGTGTGGAGTGTGTGAATGCTCAGAGGGGTCAGCCCTCATCACGTGTGATCTCGGCCTGACAGCAGATCAGCAGTGACAGCCCTGTCCCATAAGGAAGGACACAAATCATCCTCTACAGGCTTTAGACAAGTTGTGGAATGTTTTTTTCTTTCTTTTTACTCCTTCCCACTCATGGGGGCCTTGGCAGAGCAATGAAAGCAGAGGGGAGACGTGCCCAGAATAATGGGTCCCTCTTTCAGGAGGAAGGGATTGTTTATTTGCAGTGACGTGCCGGCCTTTCACTGTGCAGCTGAAGGGTGCTGGGTTTGTTCCTGACCAGTGATGTGGAATGCTGCAAATTAGAGCGGCGAGGGGGTGCAGCTTGAAAGCAGCCTGAGGTTGTGGTCTTCATAAAGTCCAAGTCAGGGAGAAAGTTTTTGTACCTTGAGCTCTATTATTCTCCTTCCTCCTCCGTGGTGGAGTAGCTTTGAGTGTCAGTGTTTGGTTAAAAATCCTAATAGAATAAAAGGAATGACAAGTGTAATTTTGAGTGTACTCTTCTGTCTTGGGCACAGCACATACATTTTCGTGCAAACCTGAGTGGAATGGAAGGGATCAAAATGCTATGGCTCCAGCAGGAAAGAAGTAACTGTTGTGTTTTACTTGCTTGTGTGTTTCAACAGAAGGTTAACTAAAAAGTAAAATCTATTCCAAACAATATGACAGAGGATGTTAAAGTAATAAAATGACACAGTTCCCGTTAAGAATAATTAAGGATTCTGTTAAATTTTCTTTGATCCCTAGGAAGATACTTTTCATCTTCTTTGCAGAATTTGAAAATCTTCTCAGTGTTTGTTTGTGGTCATAATACATTTGTTTTGAAAACTTTACTGGATTCCTTCGACGTATAAGGGATTGCTGAAAGGAGCACGTGCAGCTAGTTCACACAATAGAAAATACTCTATCCAAATACCTCCAGGAGTGAAGGCTCTCCTATTCCCTGTGTGTAGGATCAAATCACAGCTTTACTTAGTGGGTGCAAGAGCCTTCCCAGCTTCTCCCAGTCTGCTTTCCCAGCCGAACTCCTGCTCAGCAGGCATACCCACTTTCTCAGGTCCTTCGGGAGCACTTCTCTTGCTCCTGTTCATAAATGTCTGTGCTGTCTGCTCTTCGCATAGGATTCCTTTAGTCCCCCTTCGCCCAGTGAATTCCTGCTGTCGCCGAAGACCTAGTTCACAGGCCTCCCCCAGCACGCCCCCCTCCCACGCACAAGCAGAGCAAATCTTCATTCATCCGCTGCACTTTGCGTGCGCCTTCAGTGCAGGCCGCCACGTTACTGTACTACATTGTCATTATTTGTCTGTATATTTGCCTTTACCCATTAGAGCATAAGCTTTTTCCTGAAGACAAAATTCCCACTCTTTTAATGTCCTCATATCCCCTTCAGTGAACACAGTTCCCCCAAATACAGCAAAATGTGAATGTTGGTGAGGTATTAAAAATGTGTATCCAAGTAAAACCAGTAAATTGGGATTTCTTTATGAAAATGAATCACAAATTGAAATTGGCAATAAGGTAGTCTCAATTTAAAACTGTCACCATACCTCTGCTTCAAATACATGAACATCTAATGAATTAAGTACAATAAATCTGGTAAAAGAGGTGCTTTTGCAGTTACAATTTGAATTTCTTAAGTTTTAATGTCAAATAAGACATTTTGCATCCTTTCTTCAATGATCACAGCATTTGTGATAGGAATAATTTGGCAGATGCTACATTGTAGCATAACGTATTAAAAGACTTTATTTGTTAGAAAGGTTTCTGTGTTGAGAGGCAGGAAAGTGACTGGTGGGAGTCTTCAGGAAATTACTGATATTTTTGGCAGTCTTCTGTGTCCCGGCACAGTATTCAGTAGCTCATGTTCACCCACTTGCTTCATCCATAAAGCAACAGCCTTGACAGGTAATGAGCCAGCGATGTAGGCCTGGGAGTTTAAATAATTGGTAGTGTGGTCTCCCCGCCACTCTGCAAAGGTGCCCTGAATCAGGGATGTGCATCTCTGTGAGAACTGGACGGTGATGGCGAGGACAGGGCCTTGTCACTCAGGGTGGCAGCGGCGTCATCTGGGCTGCCCCCTTTCCCTGCCTCGCCCTTCTCGCAGGTGCACATTTTCAATGCGAGACTTAATTTTCTCGTGAAGCTTTCATTGAAGCCTTACTTGGTGTATACATTGATTTGTAGAATTAAATTGGCTGTGCCTAGTCGAAGCTGAAGGACACCTCAACATGAACCGTGGTTGTTCTCCTGCCTGGTATTTCTTCTTGTAGATAAAGATAATTAAATTAAAATAGGTTCTACTGGGGCGTGAGTTGATGTTAAGACTCCGTCAGAGCAGTTACGGGAGCCGTGACTGCTTCACAAGTACGTGTGAGGCCGCGTGGCCGTGCTGCTTCCTCCAGTTAGCGGAGGAAGTTAACAGTTAGGAAATTAGATGAAAGTGTGACTGTGATGAGACCCATTAGCGATCTGGTGCAGATGCGGCTGAGTTGGACTTGATTTTTGAAACTAAAATGTAAACTCGGGTTAAAATGATGTACATAAAGGTGAGTGGGTTAAATCATATGCAGATCTAGAGACTTCTTCTGAGCCGTATTTTTGGGAAATGTAGTAAGAGTTTCCTTTGAATTTTGAGTCTAGTAGTTTGGGACTTGATTGTACATTTTGACGAACATCACCTTTTGTTTCCTTGCATATGTTACGCTAAAAAGGAGGGGATTTGTCAGGGTATATATGGAGTTTCTTAAAGAGAGCTGCATCAGAAAAAGTGACTAAGTAGAGATCTTTTATTATAGCAGCAATCTAATTTTCATTTCTCCCCACGTCCTTGGAAATTGAGGTTCACCCTACATGATAAAGTCCTGAGCCTTTTTCTTTTGAATTCATCAAGCCAGTCAGTTGTTCAAAGGCCTTTAGTTGTTTGTATAAAATACTGTCTCAACTCTGCAACTTGTATTCAAAGCCAGGCACAATGCGGTTCCACTCTGTCTAGCTTTCTCTCCAGCCACTTACGAATACGAGCTGTCGGTTCCATCTCATGCTAGTACACAAATGAAATATTAATTCTTACTGTTGATTCTTGCTCATGTGATTTCCCCCGTCCGGCTTCTCTGCTGCTGTATGCATTCAACTCATCTTTCAGCGTCCAGCTTTCCCTTCAGTCTAGTCCAGTCTAATCCATCCTTGACACTGAATTTCCATATGTATTCACCTTGGGAGAGCTTTATCTTCAAGTATGTAACACTTATTCCTTAATTCTTTAGTGTGTGTCTTTCTGTTCTTTTCCTGTAACTCTGTATGCTTCTGGAGTGCATCACATTCCCCTCTCTCACATAGTTTAAAAGCGAGAATGGTTGCTAACGTCTTTTGGTTTGGAGTGACTGAGATTCTGGGGCGAGAGTGAAGAGTCTGCAGCAGGGGCCCACTTGCAGGTGCCTGCAATAAGGGAAATGGGGCAGGGGGAGCTGTCCCACCCTTCAGCCTCTCCCCACCCCAGTGAGCGGGAGGCCCATTCCAAACTGGCAGCGTGTGTGTTGGGATGTGGCCCTGAGAGCAGGGGCGGTCTGAACAAGATGCAGGGGCCTGAGTTTTGTCCGCTTTGCCCCTTTGTTTTCCTATACCCTAATCTTCCTTCCTAACTGACAGAAATGTTCGTTCATACTGAAAGACAATCCTCCTTCACTATCCCCGACTTCCATTTTCCCGACAGCTAAGTTACACGGCTCCTGTGAAATGTGCGCCTTACTGAATTCTCAGCTTTCTGAGATTTCTGGGTGATTAAAATGCTGTATTTCTATTAAATTTCACCCAGGAAAGTGTGGATTGAGAGCGTTTGATTGATTGCAGTATCTCTCACATCATAAAGCACACTGGTTGGGCTCCAGGGCCGGAGGGTGCCAGAATAGCACCTTGTGCAGTGTACTGAGAGGTGCAAGGTGGAGAGGGGACAGTGGGCGTGTCTCATGAAGGGAAGGAGACAGCAGAGATTTCTCTTCCCCAAAACAATTCAGAGAATACCAAAATAGATGTGATGATGCCTTGATACATCCATTTATATGTGTCTGCTTCCATAATCCATAAGCCCTTCATTAGACAAGCTGGTAAGGATTAATAACTGCTTCTGCCTGTGTCTATGGCCACATTGTAGTTTCTACACGTATTGACAACTCACTTATATTTTTGCTGTTTTTTTATTGAAGATTCTCAGGGGGAAAAAAAGGTTTTTTTTCTTTTTTCTTTTTTTTTGTAAAGGCAACCTTTAGCGCTGAAAAAGATTATTCACCATCTTGGCAAATAAAACTTTACAAAAATGTTCATAGTTTATGTTGAGACATAATTAGAGTTAAAATCTAAAATGTTGAAAAACTTAGGTTGTTTAGGATCACAGCACTTTTTTCTGTGCAGATATTTAAAATTATAGTTGTTAATACATGGTTGGTAGTTAAGAAATGGTTGGTAAGTGGATACTGCACTGAAACTTTTACCTTCGGTATTCACCCACATCCCTTTCGTGTGATCCTTCCTCCTGTCTGTGCCTTCGATTCATTATTTGAACGTTGACGTGCAGCGTGAGAACTGTGCTAACGTGACACTTTGATGTGTTGCGCTTTTTCTGTCTTTTCATCAGAGAAAACAGTTGTTTCTCCTGGTCTCTCTACATTTCTCAGTTACAGTTCTTAGCAGAGCAGAAAGTCAACAAAATAAACCAGCTAAGTTCTGCCAGCAGCCCGTAAGTGCGGTCTGCGTTTGATGCCCCACAGCTGCCGGGAGATGGGGGCTTGGGGGTCCCGTGCCGGCGAAGCCGGGTGGGCTGGCCGCGCGTGGGCGGCTGGGTCCTCACCGCCCTTTGTCCTCCTCCCCAGAGGTGATCAGTTGAAGGCTCTGTGGTGACAGAACCAGTTTGTCCCAGGCTTGTCTTTCAAGTCCTGCCTCAGGCTTGCTGGCAGGCCTGCCCGAAGACCTGCCTGGAGTGGCAGGCGGGGGTCTCTGAGAGGAGCAGGCGGGCGGTGGCTCCGGGAACTGGGCTGGCCGCTGCACACTTCCTTGCTCTTTCTGTGCACACGCAGGGTAAGAAGATCAGTGCCCCGCGCGACGGTGCTGACAGGGCGTGGAGTTGCAATGTCTGATTTTGTAGTTTAATCACAGGAGGGACTGTTCAGGGGACAGGTTTGGTGGCTAAAAATTCCCATCCCCCATCCTCCAGCTGCTCTGTATGTTTACTGCTTTCTTGATTAGGGCAAAGCTTTCCAGGTAATCTAGGAGAGTAGCTATAACAGGATGTAAAGGTTCTGTTTTCTCTAATGAGAATTAAGTGCAATCCACTTTGGAACTTTAAGTATGAGATTAATTCTGAGCAAACTATGACAGTTAATCTGTGAAGAACCTAAGACAATAGTTGTAAAACTCTGTTTTGATTACTGTAACTTTTTCCTGTTGGGTTTCTGTTGATTAGCTAATTAACTTTGAAGTTCATTGCAATTTTTGTATAGCTGCATCTAGTCAGTCTGTACTTTGACAATGACAGTAAACACAGTATGTGACTATATGAAGTGTTTATCAACATTGGAGAATACGAGTTTGATTTGTGATAATTTTCTAGATGAATCATCTCAAGCTAAAAACAAAAAAGTTATTTTTAAATATGTAAGTGTTGAATTATTTTCAAATTAGAAGGTTACTTAATGAGTATGAAATAATTATCTGTGGTAGTGATTGTAACAAGGGGGTTACGAAGTCGGAAATAAGGAAGTCCTAACTTATTGAGCCATATCATAAGAGGAGTATGTATGTTGGTGAAATGTATTTGTAACTCACCTTTATATATCTGTGAATGTGGTTTATAGAACTAATTTGGCTATATTGTTTATGAGAAAAGTATGTGTATTCACCTGGCATGTACTTTTAATTGGCACTTATAGAATTAATGTTTTAATAATCTCCATGTATTCCATGATATTAGAATAGCTTATGGGCTGGCTCTAGGGGAAATGCTTCTAATTTCTGGTATAGATAATTATAATTAAGAGGAGTTCTGTGGTTTGATTTGAAGTATTGATAGGTAGATCACCTACTCGGCTTACTCATTTATTCTTCAAAAGTTGTCATCTGATACTTTCTGAAAAAGAATAGAAAGGTCTCAAGGAGCCTCACATGTGACATATGTGAGGTAAAATTCTTACTTCTTTATTCTGACTGCTATTACTTATTGTCTAAAGGTAATTAATATTGCCCTTGAAACCTGTGAACACCTGTATTTAGCACTAAGTTATGCCAATAAAAGCAAAGAGTCTATATGCACTGCAGAATTTTTGACTCCTAAGCTGGTAGTCTCACCATAATGTTATGTAAAATACCATCTTACGGTTTTCAATGAGGAGTCAGAAGCTCAGAGGCATTCCTTACCTTCTTCTAGGTCACACAGTCTTCCTATGAAACTCCCTGTGCAGGACTCTGTGTGTGTGTGTGTGTGTGTGTGTGTGTGTACGCATGCATGTGCGTGCCCACTTCTACCTGTTTATCTCATAGTATAGTAGTTGAGAGTGTGAATTCTGGACCCAGAATATCGGAGATTGAATCTTAGCTCCAAGGTTGCTTATGAGGTTGTAAGATGGGATAATAATTATATTTACCATAGTATTAGTTCATTTATTAAATGAGTATAAATTCACAAATCGAGTCAGATTGTGTGTGTAATAGTTTGGTACGTAATATTACTGAAAGTTTGCAGTTACTAATCATATTAATAATTCACACAAGAATAGAAGATAACCAGATTGGAAGTGTCCATTGAGACAAGATTGTGAGGAGTCTAACAGCTCGTCTTAGTGTGATTAACCTGCTGAATCCCAGCTGATACTTCAAGTGTTCTCACAAACAAGCTTTAACATTTTTTGAGGAATTTCTTTCATAGCAACTATAAATAAACTTTACATTATTTATGTTTTAACTTGATAACTATACAGAGTATGCTGTGTAGGGGTTATCGGTTTAAACAGTTAAACAATTTCTTGTGCCGAAGAGCCATATTCGTGGGCAACTTTCAACATGGTTTACGGTCATTTGGCAACTACTGGAGTGCAGAAGGTGGTCATACACTGAAGAGGTGAATATGGAGCCTAGCCATAGCCTCGTAGGTGGGAGACGAAGCCAAGGTTAAAATTGGGAGACCTTAAATCCTTACTTAAAGTAAACGTGTTTCAAAATGACACCTGGAGATACAGCATTTGGTGAGTGTGCGCTTTGGGCTGATAAGCCTAGAAGTTTTATGTGGAAGGACTGTGTACAGCACTGCAGTTGCGCCCACAGTGATGCAGTCACAATCAGCGGAGAGGAAAACTGTGGACGTGGGTAGTAGCAAGAGTGGCCCGTGTAGACGGTCACTGATCTGATAAATCTTATCACAGCCTCAATCTTATCTTGAATGTTTTACTTGAGCAGACACAGGCTTAGAAAAAAGGAAGCAAGGGTACATCTTGGTAGAGGTTTTGAACTTCATGTTTTTTCTGTTGGCACACTGTGATTGCTCCAGAGATGAATTCTCTTTTTTTTTTCTTTTGAGCTGAGGATTGAACTCAGGGCCTTGTGCTTGCAAGGCAAGCACTGTAACCACTGAGCTAAATCCCCGGCCCCACCAGAGATGAATTCTTTAAAGGTAGGGATCCTTAAATGTGAAGTTGCCTTCCCCGAATAAAAATGTGGACTGTAATGCTGAAAATCAGCAGGGTGCATTCCTACTTGTTTGGATTATTTTTAGACATGGGCTGCGTATATTACCCTGCTCCTTTATTGTTACAATACAGGAGAGAATCACAGACAATCGTGGTGGTGTGAGTAGTATGAAAGTATGTTTTGCTTACTACTGTTCTTAAATTCTGCTGACAGACTTCCGTAATGGGTAGAAAAAATACTGGACTGACAGACCTAGAAACCAAGAGACTGTGTGTTGTCCTAACACATTGGTGGAAGTGAGGCGCCCTGTCTGACACGGATGGGCCTCATGTTCTGCCATTTAAAAAGGTGAAGATTTCATTTAGCTCCCTGTTAAATGTACATGTGAAAATTCTTACAGTCCCTTCCTCCTGTAAAAGCATGGTAAGAGGTTATTACAGCAATAAGATTAAAATAGAAGTTGGCACTCACACTTTTCCCTTAGTTTAAGATGGATGCCTACATCAGTGAAGACTGTTACAGGAAAAAAAAGAGGTGAAATAGGAAGTAGGAATCTGTTCTTATTGAAGATTTAAAAAAAAAAAATCCCCAAACCCCATGAGCAAAACCAGATCTTAGTTTCCATAGCTTCTACAATTTTATATAACTCAGATTTTACATTCTCCATTTACTTTCTCTCCATTGCCAAGTCATATTCCATCATTCTCCTAGTGTAATAGTCAGGTCTGACTTGGTTGACACAAATTAAAAATTCATAAAATCTGTTATAAAATAATTTTAAGCAAAATTAAGGCTACTAGGGAATCCAGTAACAGAGGATGACAAACGTGGTTGTGAATGTGTAGTTTCAAAATTAGCTTGGTAACACTGCTATAAGGCGTCAAGTTTTGGTAATATTTTTAAGTGAAAAATGATCCTTGTTACCATATGGCAAAATATAGTGAAAATCTGAACTGTTAGACCAACACAGCTGTTTAACGCATAAATGTGGTTCTGTTTTTAAAATGTTTTCTACTACAGCTATTATGTGGCATTGCTAATAATCTTAGGCTATTAATCGGCAGTAACTGCAAGTTGTGGTGAGCATCGCAGATGTGGGAAATTTGATCTCTGTGGTAATTTACCTGGGGGGGGAAATGGTCAAATTGCCATTCTCAATTTCGGATGGGCTGAGCAGACTGGATAGCAGAGTTCACAGAACTACTCAGTGTAGCCTCAGAGGATTTGGTTTACCTTTTCATGAGAAGTCACGTTCATTGAAAAGGAGTAGCTACCATATATGCAATGCAAGTGTTACGTATATATGAAGAGCTGTGCATATATAATCTTTAATCTTCCTTAATTTTTCAAGTGCAAATTTATTTTTAGAATTTATACAAGAAATTGAGAAAATCCTCAAATAAGAAAACACCAATCAGTAACTGTAGGAAAGTTATCCTGATTAGCTGAATTTTCTGTCAGCTTCTGGTGCATTTTAGGTCCAGATAGACTCTTCTGGTCTTGTCATCTCTAAAATGGTTACATTTCCTACCTTCGTAGATATGTGCTGGGAGATGTTACTGTTAAAAGACTTAAGGTGATTTGGTGACAGTGTGCTTATTATAACCCCATTCTTCTTTTACATCGCTCCACTTTTTTTTTTTTAAACTCCAAAGAAGCTGTGGCTCTTTGATGAACTGATTTCTCTATTCGGTATGTCTGTATTACATTCCTTTGATAATTACCTATTCATATAAAAATCACATCTTAGTACTAATATTTTGGCTTTGAAGAACAGAAGCTTTCATAGAGAAAAAACTTGGTAAGAGAAAGCACAATAAACCAAGGGCAGCCTTGGCCCCATGGGAAGGCCAAGAGGGCCTGGAGCTTCTACGCATGAGTGTCTCTTTGAGGGGCCTCCTGGACAGTCCCCTCTTCTTGTTGTGTGCTTGTTATTTTCTGTCTGAAATTCCTTAATGGGTTCTCCTCATGTTTAGAATAAAATCCAAATCTCTGTATGACCTACAGGGTTTATTATCAGCTAGATCCTGATTGGTTCTGTAGCTCATTTCGCTTCTTATTGAGCATTAGCCACATAAGCCTTTTATTCTAAAAATAAAAATGTCTAAGGCTTTTTCTCACCCAAGTATTTCACATGTATAGTTTTCACAGCCTTGAAATTTCTTTTCCTTTCTGCTTTGCTTATCCATATGTTTGCTTAAATGTCATAAGCATGTTAATTTTTCCTTAACAGTTTGAGTTAAATGAGATCCCCTTAATCATTACACCTCATTGTAAATTTTCTTTCTCTTTCGTACTGTACATCATAATTTACCATCACACGGGTCACTGGTCTGCTGGGCACTCACTTCTCGCCCTAAGCATATTGCAGTGTAACCCAGCTGGAGCTTGTCATCACTCAGAACCGAGGCAGCCGTTGGCCAGGAACAGATACTGTCGAAGATGGTTTTCGTGGGAGGAGTTGTGGATTAGGTCGTTCATCAGAAACATTAACAGACCTGTCCACTTACAGCCCTGTGACTGCTCCAGCCTTCCCTTGTTGTGGTGAGCTGCTGTTGGCTACTAAGTAACTTGTTAGCTATGTTTAAAAATTATTTCAGAAAACACTTTACTATTTTTCACTTGAACTTTGGTATATAGGAGATGTTATTGCCAAAAATAATTGTAGTACCTTCCTGTAGCTTCTGCGAAATTATTTTATCAGCAAGTGAAAGGGCTAGGTGATTATTTTTGCTCTTTAAAACAACGAAATTCAAGGTATCAAGGTGGCAGAAAAAAATACAGTGTAGTGACGTGAAAGACTTTAGTCTTTGGGATTGTTAAGTATAATTTTCACTTCTTTATTAAAATAGTAGTTGCAAATCTCATGTCTCACAAAGGACAGCGTACATTTGGCGTTTACAATCCCTGGTCAGGCCGTGAGTTTGAGGATAGCACTGTACATCATTCATTTGATCAATTTTGGGAACTTAGTATTTGAAACTATGCTTCAGTCTGTTCTCAGGTCTGTAGGAAAATTAACATGCATTTTGAATTCATTTTTGACAAACCTCATGAGCACCTGTTGAAAAATTACTTCGGTTTGTAGTTTTGATCCTGCTCTGCAGTGTTCTCTGGTACAGAATGTCTGCATGTTAATCTTCATGGCTTCACAGTTTTCATGGAAGTTTTATATGTTGGAAGTAGTGTCTTATCCCACCATTTCATCAGTTGGAGAACTTCGAAGATGGGGAGACAGTGATGAGAGACACCAGCCAGATGTGAACACAGAATCTTCAAAGTGTTTGCCCATTTCTGTTTCCTTTCAACTATGTTAGGCCACGGTTTGTTTTGCAAACTCTTCAGGAAGTTATCTTTCAGTTAGGATTTTGTACGTATTTTATTATCAAACTATGTTTTTCCTAATGTTTACCTTTATTTTGGCTTCTCTCTTTAAAAAAACTGCTTTTTATCAGATCTGAGGAAATCAAATCTTTTTTTTATCGAATCTGAAAAATAAACTGGCTCTTTGTTTTAATTTTAATGACTGTACTTTTTAGTCTATCTAAACTTCAGTTGAATTTTTGTCTTGGTTAGAATTACTATGCTCAAGTGAATATTGTTTTCAAATTCCATTACAAAGCAATATTTTAGGTTTCTAATAAAAATTAAAAAAGGTTACCGTTGTCATAGTAATATACCGTCTTTTGACGTGAACCATGAGCTCATTTGAGTGAGGGGCTTTGCAACAGTTCTGGGGGAATGTCTGCTAGCTCTCTGAGCCGACAGAGTGTGACCAGTGACCCAGAAACCAGCAACAGCAGAAAGGAGCCCATCGTGACCTGGGCACAGAAGAGGGGCAGGTGCCACTTTTTTTGTTTTTATGTTTGTTTCTTTAATTTACCAAGAATATGTATTGGTACAGTGTATACATAGTGATCACATTCATCATAGTTAATTTGTACTGTACGTGATACATCTTGGTTCCCCCCTTCTTCCCCACTCCTCCCTTCTACTCCCCCTCCCTTCCCTATTTACAGTAGCTTTATTTACACTTTTTCCCTTTCTTTTTTTTCCTTTCCTTCTTTTTTCTCTCCTCCCTGTTGAATATTATCACTTAATTGAGGTTGCTGAACAGATTGCCTTCTAACGTCATACACTTTCTTAGGCGTGTTACACAGGTCCACACACATGTTTCTTATATCTGTGTTTTCGTAGGATTATTACAGCTTAGTGAAATCTGACAATGTCACGAAACATTTCCTACTTAATTTCCTGCTCCCTGAGTGAGAGCAGGTTCAGATCGAAGCATGGCTATCAGGAAAAGGAGACTCATGATAGATCGTGTGTTTTCCCAGGCCCGAGACATTCTCTCAATAGGGCATTTCTGGAGACTCTCTTTGGCCTGTGTTCTATGAATATATACCAATTTGTTTATGACATAAGCATTTTAGGAGCTATTAGGAATAATATTAATCTGTACTACTTAGTCTCTTATAGCGAAAAATATAACTTTCTGTCTTTTTAAAAATAAACTTAATGACAAACATCTTGCAAATTAGATTTTCATATATTTCATCTCTTTCATATGCTCAATTTAATCTATCAAAGCCACACACTGTAGAAGACATCTGGTCTTGAGCTTATGCAGCTGGCTTTCATTTGTAAAGGTTTTGAGCAGATTTTGGTGCTTGCCAGCAATAATACAGCAGCCGGCCAGTGTGCTCTCTCTGGGCAGCTTTGGGTGGTGTGGCCAGAGAGACCCGAGTGCAGGATCAGCTGATTCTCGGCCTCCTTCTGGCTGGGCTGGTGGAAACAGAGGGTTTATCAGATGTTCAGGGAGCGTTGGCTGATGGCTCACTTTGGTGAGTGCCAAGTATGAACCGGCCGGTGGGCAGCGTGCAGCTGCATTCGGCAATCTGAGACGCCCAGAGTCTCGTCCTCACGGAATGGCTCTGTGTGTTTCCTACCTCAGCATCGCTCCGGGCCTTGGTAAAGACGCAGGTCCCCACACCCTGTCCTGACAACTGAGCCAGATATCTGACAGCTGAGTCCAGCAGGCTTCGGTTTAATAAGCAGCCTGAGAGGTTGGGTACCCATCAGGTCCAGGTTAGGAAACTGCCCTTCTTTCTTTGCCCACAGACAGAATTTCTAGGCCCCTCCTACATTTTTACCAAGAAACTGTTTTATTAATATATTATTTGAGAGAAATCAAGGTGTTGTTTAAAAAAATCATTTACTTACACATGTAGCTTAGACATGCTTTCATAAAATGTTACACTAGCATGACCTGTTCTTTCATAAAGCAATAGTCCTAGTTCTGTACTGTGGCAAGGGACAAAGCAAGTCTTAATTTACTTGGAACAATCCAAGTATGATCTGAAGGGTTTCTGGACGAGTGAAATAAGATGAGAATCCCAAATTTTGTCTCTTCTTGGAATATATCAAGTAATTTCTGTCCTGGGCTCCTGGAACCGTTTCGAAGCACTCTATTTTCTGGCTGCCCCGCGCCCTGTGCCCACCCGCTATCATGATAGACGTGTTGTTCCAGTGAAGATAGCTTGGGTCTCTGTGGCTGTCACACAGTTGTGTGGACTGTTCTGGAAAGAAACGAAGTCATAACTCTCTTCTGCTCCTGCGGGAACAGTTCTGTGCCAGAATTCTTACTACCTTGGTTTAGTATTGTTTTGGTCGTTCTGACTTCAGAATTAAGTTTTCCAGACAAACACTTTTAGTTCCAGGGAAATATGGGAGCATACTCAGGGGATCTGTATTGATGTGAGGTTTGTCTCATGTCAGTAACTAGAAATGTCCTTAAAAAACTTTCTTTGAAAATTAGCTCTTAAAATAGTTATTTTAGAGAGCATCTCTGACCCTTCAGGGACTATTTTTAAATTAAACACTCACAAATATGCACATGTGCACACACACACTTAATATACACAGGCAGCACCCCAGAGCATGTAAAATTAAAGGCAGGTAAGAGAGGGGCAGTCTGATGCCTGGGGTTGTCTCATGCCCTGCTCCGTGTCACGTACAGGCTACATCTGCAGCTTTTTAAAGTTTCTGGATGAACCTCAGCAATGCAGCTGTCTCTAATGTACTGTGAACCTTGAAAAGGAATTTTCTTTCAAGTAGGAGCGGAAGTACTTTTGTGCGTGGGATGATGGAGTGGAAGCTTCCCTTTAACAAAAAATAAAGTGGTATTATGTACATAAATATCTACATGACCTAGAACAAACCTAGTGGAAATACATATTAAAGAAACCTGCATTCCTATTTGAAAAAGCCTTAGTCAAATTTAATTATCCACCTTTTTTTCTTTTTTAATTTTTGCAAGTGAGGGTAGTGAGGTGCAGAGTTGCTAGGGACTTGTCTACTGTCCTGTTTTTAGTATTACAGGCAGAAAAGGACTTGGGATCCTAGAGTTTTAGTTTGAGTCCTTCAAGAATTACATGTTTGATTTTAGGACTGGTACTTAGGCAAAATGTTCAAAAAGCAAAAACAGGTCTTTGCCATAGGAACATCATAATTAAGAGACAGATTATAAATACACACATACACCCCCCCACTACCACCATTATGGTGAAGAATTTCAGTGTATGAATAAAACTTAGTGCTGATAACTTGTTGTATTAGTTACCATTCTAGAGTCACTAGTTTGCAAGAGAGCAGATTTAATACAGGACATTTATAAGTTACAACATTCATCCGTAAGCCAGATGCAGGAAGAGTGCCAAATGTTCCTCTATGCACTGGAGACCCAAAAGATCCAGTCAAGGGCCAGGAGCCCACAGCACTGTCCTGTGTACGTCTGTGTCTGCAGATGACGGCTGAAGAAATCTTTACTGGAATCAAGATATGGTACTTGCAGCAGAGATGAAGAACACAACTACCTTCTGCTCCCATTCTCCTTCATGTTGCATCGGCAACAATCCTCAGGTGGATCCTCTACGCCCAGAACCACACCACCTCAGTTCAGTTGAGTGTTCTGCCTCCAGCTGACAACAATAATGAGTCCACCACACTTGTGTTTTGATTGTTCTCTTTAATCTAACACATTCTAGTTTATAAGGACTAGTCTATACTCAATCACATTTAAGCTGTCATAATTTACTGGTGATGAGAATATAAATTATATATAGCTTGTTCTGCACCCTAATATCTGAAATGAAATGTATTGAATGAGAAGGGAACAAAGTTGAGAAATACATATGAGTACTAAGAAAAAATTTTGCATCCTGCATTGAACAACGGAGAATCTTTTTCTTCATCCTCTTTATAAAATACTCATCTAAAGAGGTTATTTACAAAATATTCTAACTATGGAAAGACATCCCCTATTTTTGGATAGGAAGTCTCAATATAGTGAAACTGGCCATAATCCAAAACTCTTACATAGATTTAATGCAATCCCAATCAAAATACTGATAGCATTCCTCACAGAACTGGAGAGAACAATCCTAAAATTCATACAGAACCAGAGGAGCCCAAGAATAGCAAAAATGATTCTGGGCAACAAGGGCAAGGAAGGGGGGCATCACAATCTTGAAACATGAAATTATATTACAAACCTACAGTGTTAAAAACAGCCTGGTGCTGGCAAAAAACAGACTCAAGGATCAGTGGAACAGAATATCAGATGCAGAAACAGTTCCACATGCACTCAGCTATCTTATCTTTGACAAAGGGACCAAACACCTTAGCTGGAAGACAGACTCTTGAATAAATGGTGCTTGAAAAACTGGCTTTCCACCTGCGAAAGTTAAAGATAGACCCATATCTATCACAGTGCACTAAACTAAAAATGAATCAAAGATCTAAATATAAAAATAGAAACAATCTGCTGGAAGATAGAATAGGTAGAACTCTTGAAGAGATAGGTGTAGGCAAAGACTTTGTGAACAAAGTCCTGATCCCATGGAAATCCTATAAAGACTCGACGACTGGAATCACATCAAATTAAAAAGCTTTGCACAACAAAAGAAAACACCAACAGAGTGAAGAGACAACCCACAGATTGGAAAATAGTTTTACCAGCTACTCCTCAGACAAAGGACTAGTATCTAGAATACATAAAGAACAACAACAACAAAAAAAATCAAAATCTCCAATTTTAAAGATCCAGTCCTAAAATGGGCATCTGAAATGAATAGACATGTCTTAGATGAAGTGCAAACAGCAAACAAATATGTGAAAAAATGTTCAGCATCACAGTCATTTGAGAAATACAAATTAAAACATCACTCAGATTCCATCTCTCTCCAGAAAAAAATGGTTATTATCAGGAAATCAACCAATTCTGATGAGGCTATGGAGAAAAAGAACCCTTCTCCACTGTTAGTGGGAGTGTAAATTGGTAGAACCCCTATGGAAATCAGTATGTGGGGTCCGCAAAAAACTAAAACTAGAGGTTCCATTTGACCCAGGTGTTCCCCTTCTAGATAGCTTCTCAAAAGACTGAAAAGTGTCATACCACAGCAATATACTGTGCACCCATGTTTATAGCAGCACAATTTATAATAACTAAATCTCAGAAGCAGCCTATATGCCTATCAACAGATGAATGGATAAAGAAAACATAGCATTTATATACAATGGAATACTACTCTGCCATAAAGGGTAAACTTGGAGACATTTTAAGGTTAATGGATGCATCTTGACACCATAATTTTAGGTGAAATAAATCAGACACACAAGTTTAAATGTTACATGGTTTCTCATGTGAGAAACCCAGAGGGTAAATAAGGAGTAAAATGGAGGATAGATATTGGAAAGTAAGAATAAAACGTTCAAATGGGAAGGGGAACAAGGGGAGGGGTGAAGGGGAAGGGTAGGAAGGGGAAAGGGCTTAAAGAAAAAGAGAAATGGAAAAAATGGAAACAAATCTTTTGTAGATGAGGGGTGAAGAAGGGTTGAAGGGGAGGGATGTGGAATGGCAAAAAGAAAACTAACATGTATTATGTACAGGTACAAATCTCCCATGATGAATATGATCATTCTGTATGGCAAACATGTACTAATAAAAAATATTCTGAGTATATCTGACTGCAAAGCAGAAATGTGATCTGCTGTATGAATGGTAACTCCACTACAGATTTAGTTCCTAATACTAAAATTGCATGGTTATTGTTCCTTTCCATTGTAGGATATCACTTGTCTTGGGATCCTCTAGATTTACACATTGAGTTTTATGGCGTTGGAGGCTTCCTGTAGAATGTTTTAGAATAACTGGCTAACTATCTTTAGAAGCTAAAAGTGCCTTAACACTTACCCTAAATTTTCTACCTCTTCGTTGATTGTTTCTTCCATCGCTGTAAATCATGACTTCGCTTCTGCAAGCTGGATGAGAATGCTTGGTCTTTTGTTGGGTGGCTTTGTTTTAATTTGTGTTTCAGCTACTTAAGGGTTTTTAAAGATCTGCTGAGAAAACAGTATTGTTTATTTGTATTTTAAAAGATACAGGGGCAAAATTATCACCTAGATCATTCTATAATGTTTTACTTTTTGATTTTTGAGTAATCATTACCTTATTATCTACAAAATAGTTTTAAAGGCCTAGAGATTTTAAAAAAGCAGCATTCTTATGGTTGCATTAAATATTAACAACCTAATAGAAAGTAACGGACACATTTCATTTGCAGTTTTACGATTTACAGATTCAGTGGACTATGCTAATATTTGTTGTCTTTTAGTATGAGAATATCTGCATTTATAGATGTTAGTAAACAAAGCAAAATAAGAATATTTGCTCTTTAACATATGATAACTTTCGATTTTGCAGTTTTGTAGCTGTACTAATTAGTGTGGTTTTGGCCCAGCGTAGGCTATTGATGCAAGTGCTTTATTATCTCCATTCTATGAATGAAGAAACAGGTTCAGAGAAGTTAAACTCTTGTGTTCAAGTTTACAAAATCAATACACAGAATTATCTAGGTTAGAATCACAACAGCCTGACTGCTGTGTCCGTTCTAGTGGCTGTATTACACAACGTCTCTTACAGGGAACATTTACGTGATTCAAAGTTCAAAAAGGATGTAAACTCCACAAACCATAAGGAAGACAGTTTAGAATTCAATAACAGCTTAGGTAGTTCAACAAAAGAACAGACTACACAGTTGGAAAGCATATTGCATAACGTAAAATTGAGAAATATTTGTCTTATATCAAGAATGTCTTCAAAAATGATAAACTTTTTTAAATGACAGAAGACAAAAACATGCCATTTACAGAAGAGGAAGACATAGATATGGGACATAAGCTACACAAGTACAGTTGCAAGCTAATAGTCACAGTCTATGATTACTCAAGCTTCGCAAGGACATGGAGAAGTGGAAGCCCTTCACTGCTGTACATTGGAATATGAATTAAACAATTTTGAAGAGAAGTGTAACGTGTATATATAGAGATAAGACTTGTATAGAAATATTCATAGACTAACGATTTTTTAGATATAAAAAGCACAAGCAATAATAGAAAAATTCATAAAATGAAATTCATCCGTTAAGAAATAACTTTTGAGCTTCTGATTGCACCAACAAGGAAGTGAAAAGGCAGCTCACAGAATCAGGGCAAATACATGCAAATCATATATGTGACAGTGAGCTTGAATTCACACTGGGTAAAGAGCTCTTACAATCCAGTTAATGAAAAATAACCAAATTTAAAAATGGGTGAGAATCTGAACAGACATTTCTCCAAGGAATATACACAAATGACCAGTCAGTGAAGAGACACTCAACATTGTTATATATTAGACTTTCAGGGGAGAGAGAAAGGGGCTAGGAAAAGAATTAAGATGTGTTCCGTACATGTATATGATGAATGTAATCATTATGTACTCTGTGATAGGTATTAATGAAATTTTTAAAAAACACAAGGAGATGCCACTTCATACCCACTGGGATGGTTCTAATCACCAAGACAAATAATGACAAGTACTGGTGAGGGTGTGGAGAAATTGGAGCCTTCATATACTGCTTGGAGGGTGTAAAATATACAGTTGCCTTTGGTAAGCCAGCTGGGAATTCTTGAAAATATTAACTATAAAGTTACCATATGACCCAGTCATTGAACTCTGATACATATACTCAAGAGAATGAGAATATACGTCTACACAAAAATTTCATATAAATGCTCATGGCAGCATTATTCGTAACAGCCCAAAGGGAAACCCCAAAAGCCCGTCAACTGATGAATGAATAAACAAAGTATTGTATAGCTATATAATAGGACATTTTAGTGAAGTACTAATCATTGCTACAACATAGCCACATCTTGAAACATTATACTTAGTGGAAGAAGCAGGATTCAAAGACTGATGTATTATTACATAAATATGGAAACTTCATTGGGTAAATCTGCTGAAAGTCATAGTCCCAGGTTACCTGGGGCTGGGGGCTGGTGGTGTAGGGAGTGACTACTCATGAGTATGGTGCTGGTGGAGGGAAGTTGAAAGTATTTCTAAAATTAGCTGTGTGATGGTTACACCACTCTGTGCATATGTTAAAAAAGATGTATCTGTAAAATGTATGAGTTTTATAGTATGTGATTTATATCCCAATAATGATCTTAAAATACTCACCAGAATGAAAAGTAGTAAATTTAAGTTAGTGGGAAATAAGGGAGGCAAAGGAACTCATTTGAATTCATTCTATAATATTTCCCTGAAAAATAAAAAAATCTAAGAATTCATAAACATGCATTGTGAGAATTCAGGATCCTCTGTCCTTTTTTGTATATTTGTAGAACTTTATATGATAGAATACATAGCCAGAAATGAAATCAAGTACACACCCACTCCCACCCTCTTTCAGCTAGAAGACGTTACTAGCTTTTCTTTTTCTCTAGTAATTGAAGACTTGGTTCTAGAAAGTATTCTTTACAAATAAAATATTGAACGTGGGTCCCTGTATTACTGTAATTTGGTTTTTATGATACCAGTTATAATATTTTACCTCTAAAGTCAGAATTTTAGTAAAGCAGTTCTGTCGTTTTATTAGTGGTTTATGAGAGAAGTTCTGTGTGATTAAGAGTTACCATCCGTCCTGGTTCAAATTGGATCATCTTTCCTTGGCTAAAAATCTCATCAGCATAGCCCACCTGCAGTCCTGCTTGCTCAGTTAGAGGAAATGGTAGCTCCTGGGGACAGCTGCCTGCTGTCGGTAATTCTCAGTTTGGCCTTTTGGGAAGCCGTTCATTTGTCTATGAATCTTTACCATTAACTTTGCCCACACTGATAAAAAGATTCTCTTGGAGACAGGCCAGGAAGGCTCATTTCTGAATCAGTGGTGCTCATTGCTTTTTTAATCGTAAAGTAGTCTGAGCACCTTTTCTTTCATAGGGAGGGGACCTGGTTGGGAACTTGCCCACACTGGTAGGCCTTTCTCGGATCGCAGAGCTCTCAGTCATAACATAGCCATGTTTTCGTAGAATGTTGTTTTGTCCTTTTCTCACCCAAGGCCACGGCCATCCGCAGGGAGCGGGGATAACCTCGGAACCTTCACGCTGTGATCAGAGCGTTAAACCAGGCAGTAGGCAGGTACCTGGCCTTCTGGGAGGCTGAGGAAGAGGCATCTGAAGTTTGAATCCGCCTTTCCGATTTAGTGACTTTGTGAGAACCTGTCTCTAAATAGGAAAAAGGGCTGGGGATGAATTCAGGCCCTGGATGTAATCCCCAAAATGGAAGAGAAAGAGAGGGGAAAGCACAAAAGCTAAGCCAGGGTGGGTTGTGGTATAGCTGTGGCCATATACAAATGCATTTGCCCTGTAGAGTTAACTTTCTAAACTAAACAGATTAACTAAGATTTCATCAAACTATACAGCCTAGAAACATAAGAGTGATTAGAATAGTTCAAGTAAAACCAAAGCAGTAAGAATGTGTGGAGCCAAAGTTTGTGTGGGAAATGGACACATACAAATTAGGCTGTGACTTGACCTGATCTTGCTTTTCAGATTATGGTCCCTGCCTGGGCTTTATGTCCCTGTTGGAAAGGCAGGTTCTTTACTCCCGACTCAGATCTACTGAATCAAAAACCTGAGAGAGTGAGTCAGTAATCCATATCTTTACCTCTAAGAGGTACACAAAGTCTGAGAACCTCTGTACCGCAGGTGGTGGAAACTTGCAACGCTTATGAGCAGTTACGGTGTGATTCATGGAGTGACAGAGGAGGATGGTAGTGGAGTCTTCTGCCTTGTTTTTTGAATGAAGGAATTCTAGGTTAGGTTAGGTGTAACAATGCCACAGTGTCTAGCACTCTGGTTTAACCCATACATTTCTGATGGGTGTTTTGATTTGTAGTTTGTTTTAATTAAATAAGAATTGTTTAAGATTTAATAGAACTTTGGAAATTTCAAACTTACGTGATTTCTAGTTTTTGCTAATTGTATTTAAGCTTTTTCTATACAGTATATAGGACCGAAGTGTGCTTTTAAGGCCTGAAGATGTTATCCAAATGATTGTAGAATCTGGCTAAGGACAGTCCTCAGGTCGTGTAATTCTTCTCCAAGTATGTTTTGTATTTTAAGTGTTTTCATTTTTCCTGTAATCTTGTTATGTATCAGTGACGCATGATGTGTTGGCCTCTGCTGGAATAACACATTCGTTCCAAGCGGGCAGGCCCAGACTCAGAAAATCTAGTCCACCAAGGAGTTCATCGCACAGGAACCTGTAGTTTAGAATCTGACACTGATGTGCTCGCATTTTCTGTCAGACTGAAAATGGAATAAAGCAAAGCAGGCACTATGACAAACTTCCTGGTTTCTTTGCCCTGAATGAGCAGCAGTAGCCAAGCGTGTCATTTTAGTCCTGTAGATAATAGACAGTATGCTGAAATACATTATATACAGTGTATGTGTATGCATACATGTTTGCTTGTGTGTTTATTTATTTGTGAGATGAAGTCTCACTGTGTTGCCTAGGACGATCTTGAACGCTTAGATCAAATGATCATCCCCCTCAGCTTCCTGAATAGCTAGGACTCCAGCCGCACACTACTGCGTCCCCCTGGAAGAGACTTTTCCCCTGTAAATCGTAGATGGGGATAATTATCCAAAGTCTGATTATGTTACACCTGTCTTTAAGAGTCACTTTGATAGAAATTGGAAATAAGTTTATTTTACTTACAGGTGGACTTATTTTTATGTTTCATTGAACGTGGGCATTAAAAGGCACTAGACCTTTGCCCTCTCGCCTCCCCGTGCCTGTAAACCAGCAGTGGCGAGCCTGTGACGCAGGTGCCGCAGCGCGCTGTTAGTGATCCCTGGAAAGCTCTGAAAGGTTCGCCATTGCTGCTGTCAGCTGTGCTAGAGCATGTTACACTTAGATCTCATTCAAGAATTCATTGTTTGGAAAATGGCAGTGGCGTTTTCCACTTTCTGATGGGATGAGAAGACTTGAATTTTAATTTATTCCTTTCAACTAAATACTTACATGAGACTGGACATTGCCATTAAAATCTCAGAAAAGTTGGTTTGGGTCAGTGTTACTGCATCTCTAAAACATCTAATGACTTTGGAAAACAATTTTTGCTTTACTCATTGCACTCATGTAACACACTTGGTGTCTTCCAGTGTTGTGAGATGCTGTGTGCATTCAAGAGAAGCATTTCGAGATGGAGATCACATTCTGGATGGTTGGCACATACAAAGAACACTGAGAATGGATGGGTATATATCTGACTTACAAGGATGGCTCAATCCAAGTGAGAACTAAAGGCTAGTAATGAGATAGCTAGGCAAAGAAAAGAATGAAACACATTCCAGACAGACAGGCCAAAACACGTTCCAAACAGACAGG
>PVJO010007223.1:0-83374 GCA_004026905.1 Hystrix cristata | reverse complement strand
GTTGTTTCTGCATCCTCCAATCTATTCCATTGATCCTCAGGTCTGTCTTTTTGCCAGTACCATGCTGTTTTTAATACTGTAGCTCTATAGTATAGTTTTATATCGGGGACTGTGATGCCCCATGGGTGGAAAATTTAACACCAGTCCATGTTCCTTCTGGGTCACATGCCTGGAAATTAGTGTCATTGAACTTGGTTGTATAGAACTCTCTGGGAAAAAGACGCTGCAGGTGTGGAGAGGAAGCTTGTTGATTGGCTCCTCCAGCCCCAGAGAGTAGTTCCACCTCTCTCTGGTGGTGGCTTCCCTTCCAGTCCCCACACTCTCCACTGTTTACTGAGGGAGTATGCAGTAGGGATGGGTGGACAGAAGTCTTCTTTCTCTTCATCTGGCTGCTGGACGATCTTCTGCACATCTGGCAGATGTTTACCTAAATCACAATTTCAATTCCTGTCAAAATTTACAAATCCTTTCATACTGTGTATTTTTAGGAATAGATAATGAAAAGTTGGAATGGAGTATTAGATGCATGAGATATGTCAAGCTTTCGATTGGCACAATCTGTTCCATATTGTTGCTGGAAATTTTAAGCATTTCGAGAACCTAATACTGTTAACTCTGAACAAGAGCATGTACAGTGATACCTCAGTGGTCAAACGGCTCCCAGCTTGAAATTTCACTACTTGAACAGGAAAGTCTTGTGTCTCCCTCTGGGCACAAAGGGGTGACACTTTAGTCTAATCAACTGTCTTGCCCAGACAAATGTTTAATGAGAACAAGTGAAAAAAGACCAAGAGAAAAGACCCAGAAAGTGTACTGCCAGCAGGCATTATGGAAGGAGACTCTCCTTCCAAAAAATAACATTTCTCCTTCTCTTTCTCCAATTTCTCTCCAGCTTCCAGTATGCCAGGAAGCCTCTTAGTCAAGGTAAAATACTTGTATGAAAATTAAAAAAAAATTCTATTTACTCTATTGTGTTTTGATATTTAAGGTACTGCATTTATTGTGTCTGGATGTCTTTAGGGGTATTTCCACAACCTAAGGCTGTTAATTTTGTGTTAAAGTCCTTAAAAAATGAATTTATAATTTTTGCACTTCAGAAACAGTAGTTTGGTTTTCTGTCATTTCTCACAGGAAAAATATGTCCAGTTCTTGAACTTTTAGGTGTCCGAACATGAATTTGGAATGAACTAAGTTTGACACTTGAGCTATCACGAAATAGGGTCTCGTAGTAGAGTTTGAAAGTTTTTATATCCAAGCATTGACTTGGGTAGAAAAAATAAAGTTGTACCTTTACCTAACTACACCAAAATAAAAATTCCAGAGACAATGAACACTAAAATTAAAAAATGGGAAAATAAGAAAAGACCTAGAAGGAAACATGAAAGGAAACTTATAACCCTAAAATAGGAAAGGCCACTGAAGGGTTTCATAACATTTCAGAAAAGATGGATAAATATTTTATAAAAATGGAATGACCCTCGTGGTAAACGTCTCATAATTACGGCCAGAAGACAAGTGAAAAACTAGAAAAATATTCACAGCACACATGGCAAAGAATATATCCTCTAGCATATGAAGAGCGTTTATAAATAAGGCTATAAATACGATTTCCTCTGATGAAAACCATGATAGTTCATACATAAGGGAAAAAAGTCACTAAATTTGTAGGAAAGATGTTCAAATTTACTCTTTATAAAATAACTGTAAATGTAAAGAAATGAATCGTGCATCGACATAGGCTTTACCCAGGCGTAAAGTTGCTCCGCCTTTTGAAAGGCTGTTGGGACAGGTAACGACACAGAATGGCACCTCTGTCTCAGGAGACCAAGCGCCTGCCAAGCCAGCGGCTTCCGTGTGGGTCGCCCTGGCACCCCTTGCACCCTCGTGTTCATAATGACCTAAGACCCGCACGCCAGGGCCGTGTCCCCAGGCCGGGCGAAGTCCCACACTGCAGCTCAAGCAGCACATGCTCCATGCTTGTCTAACTTGGTTCCTTCTGAGGACACAGCACTATGAGGTCCTGGGTCGGCCCAGGTCTGCGCTTCAGACTTTCCTCTCAGACTGTGACACTAACCGACAGCCAGCCAGCCAAACTGCCACAGAGCCCCGTGCTGTGGAGAAGTGTTGCTGTCCCACGTTGTTGGTGGGAACTTGGGAGGGCAGTTTGAGCAATACTACCAGATTTCCAATGCCTGGTCCCTTTAACTAAGTTGTATCAATTATGAGAATTTATCTTACAGCTAGAAAAACTGGAAGAGCCTTCGTCACACCTCTGATTATGCTAGCAAAATAACGGAAACAACCTAAAAATTCATCCACAAAGTTTAAGGAAACAAGTATGATAAGTTAGTGTATAGAATCCCCATATCCTCATTTCAAAATGAAAGGCAGATCTGTACACACAAGATGGAATATTTTCAGAGCTCTGTTACGTGGAGAAAGCGTGAAGCAGAACAGTGCACATAAATGTTGACCTTTGTGGGTAAAGGGAGGCATCAGTTGTATCATTTTTTTTTTTTTTTTGTGGTGCCGGGGATCGAACTCAGGCCCTTGTGCTTGCAAGGCAAGCACTCTAATCACTGAGCTAAATCCCCAGCCCCCAATATCGTTTTGTTTCTGCAGAGCCCACCTCTGAAAATATTATTAAGCAACTACTAATGCTGTTGTTAGTGGGAAAATGAGAAAGGGAAAGAGATTTACTTCTTTAAATGCTCTGTGCTCTGAATGTTTTGACAAAAGTTATAGGTATTAACTATGCAAAAAATCAGAACATAAATATATACATTGGAAAAAGCTATTGGTTTAGGGTTATTATTCCTGCTAAAAAGGCACAGATCTCATTTATTGAATAAACAATTTCTTAATTTATTTTAAAAATAGAAGGAGGAATCACAAAACTGTTGTCAAAAGTGAATAATTTTACTTGTATCCCGTTGAGTTATCCCGATAACACTGGACGCCGGAATTATATGATGGGATCCCGTTGGCTGATATTTGTGGTGGACTTAGATGCAGACTCAGTGATCACTTTCTCAGTGCTGACCTAGTATTTTCTGCAGAACTCATTGCTTTCTGGCCAGCAACTTCTGGATTGCCAGAATAAAGTAGAGCACTGGGTTGATCACTACTATCCAACGTTGCTTTGTTTGATCTCCTGGTCAATTTGGAGGGTTGTTATTGGCTCTAATCCCCCCCCCCCCAGATTATCTCTTTCTTTGGCTTTTGTGACACCATTTCAGAACTTCTTATTAATTCTCTCTCCTCTGCCTGATCCTTTGATTTCTGCCTTGGAGACCTCTCTGGAATCTTCTCACTTCTCTGAACTCCGAGACAACTACTTTCTGCAAATTCTGCCAAAGTTCTGAACCAGCCATCCTTTGCCTCCTGTGTTGGCCACATTCCAGGCTTCAGCTACTTTAGTCCAGGTTCTGCAAAGTCACGTATATCCCTGTGGATCTCAAACATTCATTGACTCCTCTTGGAAGCTACTGTTCATACCTCAGAGGGCAATAAGAGCCCTCGTACTCTCATCCTTCACTTCCTTTCAATTTCCCCCGGAGCGCACAACTCGTTACTTGAGTCCTCTTGGTTACAAGTGAGGAAACCCAGCCTGACCTTGCTGTGTGAAGATGGAATTTAGTGGGAGGCCCCTCGGCCTCTCTTGGAAGGAGTGAGCTTTGGACGGTCAGGGTGTAGTGGCCTCGGGAAACCTCAGGAGAAGTTAGGGTCCCTCCACCTCCCATTCCTGCTCTTCCCCAAGTTGGATCTTTGCTTCTCTTTTGTGCACCTTGCTCTTCTCCATGGGAAGGGAAAATGGGCATCAATAGTCCCTGAGCTTTTGTCTTATAGCTTCAGCCACTAAAGAGGAATGGATTCTCTCCATCTATGATCCAAATTCCAGGAAAGTGATTTAGTGGCCAAACTTGGCACAGGTGGGAAGAATCAGGTGAGACCATGTCATGGTGCTGGGGATGGGCAGCTCTCAGGAGATAGAGCCTGGCCCACAGGTCTATGCCATGAATGTTCATGCTCTGTAGCACTCACCACCCAGGCGGGTTTTCCAGCACACCATTGGACTGCCTGTTCCCTCTCGTGCTTCTGTGAAGTCTTCTAAATAACCTTCTTACCCCCAACATACACACATTCAGAGGTGGTGACTCTTTATTTCTCCTGTAATTTTATGTCCTCATCACTGTTGGCACTTACAAAATATTTGTTCACAAGTCTGTCTGAACCAGTAGATGTGACCCCTTCCTGTATATCTCCATCTCTCCAAATTGCACTATTAGCATTTAATAGAGTCCATTGAATGAAGGAGCAAGGAGAAAAGAGGGCCCCTTACCCCTAGAGCCTTGTACCCCTGAGACCATATTCTCAGGCCCTTTTTCCTTCCTCCCCTCACCTTGGGTGTCTGTGTGAATTTGCTTGGTGTGTTGGGGGCTGCGGGCAGAATGCTAGGAACAGGCTGTCCCTCCATAGGACTGATATCTTCAGGGTCCTGATCACTAATCCCTGTGTGTTAAGAACAAAGTACAATCTCTGCTAAGGGGACCTGGCAGCAGGGGAGGGGAAAGGGAAGACGCTGAATAGAAATGAGATTCTCCTAGGAAGGGCCGAACCCATCTGAAGCCTTCAGAGCTGCTCAGCGCTGCTTCCTTTGGAAACCAGTTTCTATTAAAGTCACACCCGGTTCCTGTGAACTAGGCTGTTGAGAGAAGAATTTCCTTCTCATCCTACAAGAGATTTAATGCTAAAAGTGCAGCCAGCTTCGCTGTGGCCAGTGTGAGGCTGTCCTTCCATTGCAGTTAGCAGGCTTGTCTCTGGAGAACCTTCTCCCCACTTTGTGTGGGCCGTCCATTCTGCCGTGTGGCACTTAGGCACTCGTTCATCCTTGCTGACGTGTGCTTGTGTCGTGAAAACCATCACACTTTTGAGGCTAAGGATGATTATAGAAACATCCTGTGTGTACACGCAATTCTTGTCCCAAGTGAGTAGCCAAAGAATAAGGTGACATTTGCTTCCAAAAGTGTCCTTTTCATTCCAGAGTGGGATGAGTCCAAGGGAAGTTGAGGATCGTGCTGCTAGACCACAAAGAGGTTGACGACCAACCGGCCGGAGACCAGAGGACAAGACTTAGCCTGGAGCACTGTGGAGAGGAACATCCTGAGGGGTACCAAGTGGGACTTAGTGCTCCCCCTGGCCTCCAGCAGGCTCCCTGCTCTGTGTCTGACCTCTGTGTGCACACTGGCCTCTGCAGACAGAACGCCTGGGACAGAGCTTGGTGAGCCCTTTGCACTCCCTTTCCCCCCAGTCTTGGCCAGACTGGTGCCCCCAGCGACTGGCACTCAGGGTGCTTTCAGACCATAAATTAAATGACGAAAGCAGGTCCCCGTGGTGATCCTCTACCTCCCTCCCCAGCGTCAGCCGTCCCAGTGAGTGCTACTCTGTTGCCCGAGCCAGAACCCCAAACAATTTTCTCCTCTTCCACATACAACGGATTAGTCACCAAGTTTGTTCTTGTCTGAAAAATGGGTCCCTCTGCAGCCTCAGATTCTCCTAATTTCTGGTACTGTAACAGCCCTCCTGCTTACTCATCTCCAGCACTGCTCTCCCCTGACAAACTCGCCCTCCTAAGTCCTTCCATTATCTTTCCACATCACTCTCCTCTTCCGGTCACTTCTGCTGTCTTGGCATGTGATAGAATGTCAGGGTTGAGGTGTCTGTGCATATCTGTACACTTAGAAAACGTCAGCTGAGTGTCTGCGTGGTTCCCTGGGGACTCTGGGGATTTGCGTGCTCCCGGTAGCAGGGTTTGGCGTGTGCTTGTGTCTGGAATTGGGCATCCACACGTCTGAGGCTGGATGGGTCCAAATGCACAAATGCTGGCTCAGCTTCTTTGCATCACAACTGAGTGTAAATGGCGTCTTAGGTTTGTGTGTACTGAGGCATGTTCACCTGGGCGCTTGTACGTGAGTTCCTGGGTGTGCACATGCGTGTGTTGGTGTGTCCCTGTGCAGTCTTGTGTAATCCTGTGTGTTCTCTCTCCTTTGTCGTCTCTGTGAGCTGTCTCCCTGGGCAAGTGAGTGATTGCTGTCGATGGGGAATGTTCCAATAAGGGACAGTGTGAAAGAAGTCATTTCTCACTCCCCACGGAGTGACCGTGTGCCCCGTTCTTGGCCAGTGTGTGGTTGCCGAGTTACTGACAGGCAGCTCTCTCTCTCGCCTCTGATGATGCATCGACTGGTTGCTGGCTGTTTTTTAACACGAGCGGGCCTCCCTTCCTTCCTGAGAGCGCAGTGCTGAGCAGGCCTGCGTCTCTCCCGGAGATTTACGGTGTCTGGGAGAGCTTGGGGCAGTCCAGCTCCTGGAGGAGAGGTGAGAAGCTGTGGAGGGGCAGGAGCAGCGGGGAGGGGCAGGGAGCAGCTCTTCTTATTGCTGTGCCTCTCCCGGCTTTAGGGCCATTTGCAACAGAGCAGGAAGCTCTCTAGGAAAGTGTTTGAAAAGGACTGGCTGAGAGGAAGTGAGGAGTGAGCAAGTTCAAGCAACTTAATTGCGGACTCGGTGGGATCTGAGCGTTAAGGGCACCCGGGCAAGTGGGTCGGGGCGTGATTCTCAGGCTGACATGCTCCTTCAGAGACTCGTTCTTACATCAGAGGAACAGAACCAGTTCTTGTTCCCTTTCCCTTGTGGGACCTCAACATCTTACTGCCCCTGGGTTTCCTTAGTAACCACCCTGACAACCACATCATTTTGCTCTCCTGCTTGCAAGGACGCCGGGCAAACCCTAACCAAGGAAGAGCTAGGCATGCAGGCCTGTTCTCCAGGCTCACCTCTCCCGCTTGGCATCGAAGCGGCCAGGACACGGAAGCCCCAGCCAGGCAGCGTGTCACTCTCTGCCTGACGCACATCAGCTGTAGAGCAGCGGCTGCACCTCCGGTCTCCTAGCTCCCCATGGAGTGTCCTTTCCATCACACAAAGGTCGTTTGGGACGATGTTTGGGTGTCAGATGACTTTTATTTTATTATAAAACCAGAAAATAACTCCCACTTATGGGAGCATCTGAGTGAAGTGGAAACTCATGTATGCGAGTCTGGAAAGAGCTTGTGACAGTGGAATCGAGGCCTTTCATCTGGAAGGGACGCTCCTGCCTTTGAAGAGGTGGTTGTAGGAAGGTTTGATGTGGGCCAGGTGTGGAGAGTTCTGAGAATGAGCAGCATAGTGGTCCGCTTTGCAGTCAGTTCAGTTCGGCTCAACCGTCATTTACTCAAGACCCCGCGTAGGCCAGAGCTGGAAGGTGGCAGACGCACAGAGAAGGTGGCGACATGGCCGTACCTTCAAGGAGCTCACAGATTGGCAGGGAGCCTGAAAACCAAAACTTGCCCCCCGTGAAGTGTGCAACAAGGGCTCAGATGTCTGGGTTGGACACGTAGCTCGGGGGTAGAGTGCTTGCTTAGCACGCATGAGGTCCTGGGTTTGGTCCTCAGCACCGAGAAAAAGCAACCCGTGGATGTTGGCATGTGAGAGTTTCCAGCGGAATGAGATGAACTCCTGCCTCTAGGACTCAGAGGCTGCCGAGAGGCAGATGCAATGCCCGGGAATGGGGAACTGCAGAGCTTTTGGTCCAGGGGAGCTAAACGTGCAAGGGACAGTGGAGGGAGGAAGTAAGAGATTTTCGAAAGCCAGCTAACATGAGCTTGAGGCTATGAAAAAATACTTGAAAATTGGAATCCGTCCAAAAGTTTTAAGCAGAGTGGTAAATGAAGGAGACATGTGTTTGGTATCTCCCCCAAAACCACGTGCAGGGAAGGGTTCAGAAGAACAAGATCAAAAGTAGAAACCCATGAGGAGATGGTGGCAATTCTTAGGTAACAGAGGAAGAATGCCGGAACTAGGGTGGTAGAGCAGGCACAGGAAGTGACAGATCTGACTGCAGTTGGAGGTGAAAGTAGAGAAAATGGCGATAGGTTTGGCTGGAGGGCAGGAGGAAGTGTTTGGTTTCATGTCTTAGGGACAGTGTGCAAAGCAGTGTTCCAGTAGGATAAGGACTATGGAGTTTAAAGAATGTGGGTAGAGTGCGGGAGACAATGAGGACTGAGCATGGTGTGAGAGCCCTGGGTACATCCGGGTGAAGATTTCAAACGAGCAGGAAGTTTAAGAGAGAAGACACAACTGAAATGAGAGATTTGGGCACATAAAAGCACATAGGAGAATAAAGTGAGCCAGGGAGAGCATGTGTTGTAGGGAGAGCAGAGGAGGAGAAAGAAAACTCTAGGAGGACGGTTAGAGGAAGAGGTCTGGGGAATCACAAAAGAGCAAGAATAGTTGGAGAGGAACCAAGAACACCCAGGGAGAACTTTGCTGAAGACACTGAAGTGCGGGCCCTGTGGGGGAATGGAGATGTAGAGCGAGAGGAAGTGGTCACTGGCGCCAGGGGCACGGGGAGCGGAAGTAAGGGAAGAAGCGATTCAGACAGGATGGTGGGAATGGAAGTCTGGTGGTGGGAAGTTGAGGCACAGATGGAAGTTATGGTATGTGGAGTGGATGAGGCCAAACTCAAAGAAGTTCTGATGAGAAAAGCAGAGAAATACTACTAGTGGGGACACAGCCAAAACGAGAGTGTTTGCTTGAGGGGCAGGATGAGAAGAGCGTGGCTATTTATAGAACGAACCTATAACCAAACTCCTATCCCGATTACTCCATCTAGGTAGAGAGGGCAGTGGAGGGCATGGGAGGGGCAGCTGGAAAATACAGAAGCTAGATGGCTGGAGAGGACCTTCGGTCTTGGGCAGGAAGAGGCTGGATGGAAGGAGACAGTTCTCTGCAGATTTAAGTCAATTTTCAGGCTACAGGGGCTAGAAGGCGAGAGAAATGATGTCCGTGTCTCCACTTCCACAAAGAGACGGGAGACAAAGTTTTATGCTGGGCACGTTCAGGGCTTGTGTAAGCAAGCTTGAGATAAATTAGGAAGATATGGATTGGAAGTTTGGAGAAATGGATGAGAGAGCTAACTACAGATAAGGATGGCCAGCCGGGCCAGGAATCCAATGAGGATTTTCATGTTCAACTGGCAGTGATGGAATTGCCTCGACATTGCAAGGCTTCCTTGAGCAGCATTTGGTTATCCAGATGAAGGACTATAGTGCATGGATCATTGTAACACCGGCCCAGGATTGGGATTTTGATAGACAAAGGTGGGGGAATGACAGTAGGAGTAATATCTAACATTTATTGAGCACATACTGCGTTCCAGACATACAGATCTAAGCTCTTTACATATATTGTTTTGCTTGGAATTGATAACTACTCTAAGGAGTTTGAAATTAACATTGAATCAGTTTAACAGATGAGGAAACCATGTCCCAGGCAGTTGAAATTTGTTCAGAGTCACACATGTTGACTGCATTGAGAGACAGGATTCAAAATCAAGCTATCCGTCTAATTCCAGGGGAAGAAAATTATTTATGGCGTCAGGGGTAAGATGATACTGCATTTGGAAGACAAAGGGACCAGGAGCTTGCAAATGGTGGCTGTGAGGGATTCATGTCGTGCAGGGGCCAAGCACTTCTCTGGGGATGGAGGGAAGGCTGGAGACTGGCTGGACAGGGCAGATGCTGGCTGCCGCAGCTGAGGACTCAAGGAACCTAGCGACCATGTGTTGCAGGGTGCTGGATATCTCAAGGCAGAGGAGCTAAAAGGCAGTGAGTTAATACCTGGCACAGCAGAGATGAGGCTGAATGTGCCTGATACCTGATTAAGGGCTGGCGTTTGTTTTCCGAGCATTATCATCCTCTCTCTTTCTCTGCTTCCCAGAAACCACTGTTCCACGTGGCCCTGTTCTTCTGAGGGAATCTTTCCCAACTCAACATCTTCTGTCCTGGCAACAGGGCTGGAATCCAGGGGAAGACCTGTGCAGCCATGTCCTGCTAAGGAAGAGGCAGTGTCTGGTGAAGGTCAGCGCTCATTTCTCATTAGGGGACTCGGAGAAGCCACAGACACAAAAGGTGGTGCCTGAATCATCACTACGTCTCTTTATTCTTCTGTGCTGTTTGGTATGGCAGATCCATATCCAGGAGACTCGTGTGTGTGTGAGACTCTGTGTGTGTGTGTGTGTGTGTGTGTGTGTGTGTGCGCGCGTTTGATTCCTGGGTGACAACCATCCTAAAGGACGAAATCTGTGTCCCTGCCTATAGGAACCAGCAGCCTATTCCTTAAATAGAGAAAGGCACTGGCCAGGTCTGAGGGGAAATTCACGGGAGGCCTGGAAATCTGTCCCCATGGGGCTGGGCAAGGCCCCCGAGGATGGAGAGCCACTTGGCAGTACTAGGAGGACAGGGCAGGAGCCGAGCTGCAGCGAGAAGGCCACCAAGCCCAGAGCTGGCCCCGTGAAAGAAATGGTTCGGAAATAGAAGTAGAAGAGCCTTAGGGAATTCGCTGACAGTCCCTATATCTCTGAGGGAATCTTTTAGATTATTTTTATAACTTTTATAGAGCCACCGCTCCTGTGATTTATTCCCAAAGCAGCACTGTGCTTAAAAGAACACCACGAATACAACCCAGAGTAATTTCAAAGCAATTTACGTGCTTGGCCCGTGCCTCTGCAGGCCCATGAAGGGAGAGAAGAGTCTTGGCAATGAACTTTAAATTGTCCTTTTCTTCTCCTTCCGTCTGCCTCCTCACGGCAGCTGCTCTCCAGGCCCTGGTCCTCTGTCCCCTGAGGGCGGCCAGGACTCCTAAGCTGGGGCTCACCTCTGGCACTGCTCAGTTCCTCCCCATCTTCCACACAAAGGCCCATGGACAGGACCTTGGAGGCAGAGAGCCAAAGACACTGGGTTAGAGAGTGTGGGCAGGAACCAAGCTAGGGACACAGCTGTGGTCATATTTTATTCCCTCACTCTTGCCTGCACATTATTAGGGCTCCACGGTGGCGCCTCTGCAGACTCCTGCCGCTCCTGTCCCTGGGTCTGTCCTTTTGCCTGGCCTTCTTGGAGCCACCAGGCTGAGTCTCCTCAGACACTCGGTGCCCAGGCAATCTAATCAATTCTTCTCAAGAGAAGTACAAGTGGCCATTGAATAGATGAGAAGATGTTTGACATCTGTAGCCGTCATGGAAACACAAATCAAAACTAGGCTGAGATTCCATTTCGCTGTGGTCAGAGAGGCTCTCTTCAGGAGTAAAAAAACACAATACACACTGGCAACAATGTGGGAAAACAGGACCTTTCCTTGTGCACTGTTCATAGGAATGGAAATTAGTACAGCTGCTATGGAAACCCGTATGGAGGTTCCACAGTCATCTGAAAACGGACCGCTGTGTAGTCTAGATGCACTGCTCCTTTGGTAGATCCCCAAAGGAATCAGAGACAGCACACACTAGAAATCCTGGCACACCCCTATTGAGTGTGGCACTTCTCACAATTGAGAAGGAATCAGCCAAGTTGCCTGTCAGCAGATGAGTTGCTAAGGAAAATGTGGTAGATATGCACATGGAATATTATACAGCCACAAAGAAGAATGAAATCATGTTACCTGCAGGGAAATGGGTGGAACTGGGGATATGCTGCGTGAAATAAGCCAGACACAGAAAGACAAAGCTCACATGTTTTTTTTCATATGTGGAATCGAGAGGAAGAAAAGGTTGACAAGAAAGCAGAAGGGAGACTATTAAAGAAAGGAGATCGGTGCAGGAAGTAAATGATGAAAGTATATTCTATGTGTGCATGGAAATGTTAAATAAGACCCATTATTCTTTATAATAAATATGTGCTTAAGAATACTCATTGCAGACCTCGGGGCCAGGCAACAAGGACTCAATCGTGAGATGAAGTCTTTAATCCCCTTCCCTGCCAAAGGCAGAGTCTCTAACAAGAGGAGCAAGGTGGACTCTGAGAACAAGCAACCCGGATCCTTGCACCACAACCGCAGTGGGCGTTGGACTTGCCCCTCTCTCTGCGCCATCGAGGCTCATGTCGCACCCGCCCTGGGCCTGCCAGGCGGCCAGCAGCTAAGCCTTGGAGACTTTAGTTTGTGTCTCCTGCGCTGGGAGGGACACTCCCAGCTGAGGCTTCAACCAGCATCGCTGAGGACCGCTTGTTGCCCTCCGCTGGAATCGCGCCTGTCTCAGCTGCATTTCTGAGGTGGGAACGGAAGTCTTTTCCCTGAAAACCTATTTATATCTGTCTAATTGATGGGTAAGAATTGAGTTTCTTTTTGAGGTTAGTGTGGTATTTTAGTAGATGCGTAGTTTATATCGTGACCAATTTGGGATATTTTGGTTCTCCATCATCTCAAACACTTCCTTCTTTCTGAGAACTGCCGAAGTCCTCTCTTCCCTTTGTTGCGGTTTTTGTGATACGATCTTGTTAACTGTAATCACCCTTCTGCGCAACAGTAACCAGAACTTACTCCTCCCACCTGGCTGTGTATCAGCCACGTGATCGCTCCCTGGCGCCCCGCCCCCAACCTCGCTGTCCGCTGGTGAGCGCTCTCTACTCTGCTTCTGCCGGCGCAGGCGTTTTAGATTCCACACGTGAATGAAATCAGAGTACCTGTCTCTCCATGCCTGGCTTCTTGCACGTAACATTATGATCTCCAGCCCCACCCAAGTTACTGCCAAAAATTTTTTTTTTACATTTCTGAATATTATACCACGTTTTAAAATCCATTCATCCTTTGATGACTTCTCCAGCCTGCATTCTCCTTTGCGCTGAGCTGCTGTTACCTGAAGCTGGTTCATTCCTTCACTTGTTTCCTCTGCCGGGCCTTGAGGTACCCATAGGGAGAATGGGGCGGCTCCTGGCATTAAGTCCCACATTGTTTACTAATTTCTGAGTGCTTATCAACTCCTCCAACTCCCTTGTTCCCTGTCCTGAAATGTGTTTAGATATTTTTGAGCCTTCAAACCTCTTTCCTGGTTTCTCCTGATTCGCACCTTTCAGAATGTGGAGGCCAACCTTGCTCACTCGGTGTCTGACACAGGGATCTCTCGTGCAGTCAGTAAGTAACCTCTTGTCTCTCTGCTCCAAGGCTTCCACGTCTCTCCTTTGTGGTGCTGGACTTGGGGTGCTCAAGTCACTCTTGCTCTGCCAGGGACTCTGTTATGCCGGATTATGCCAGTAGGGGGCGCTGGACGGGGACGGTGTTTGCCACCCTCAGGCCTGGACTTAGCTGGCTAATGACTTTCCAGTTGCCACCTTTTTATGTTACATCATCTCTGTGTAACAGGTGTGGGCCTTGTCTACCGAGGGACACCGCATGGACACGTTAGCTGACCGGGCTCAGGCCCTGTCCACACACAGAACCTGCAGGATCCACGAACTCTTCAATCCCAGGTCTCAGCAGCCCTCCTGTGGAGAAGCAGGCTGCTGTCTGTAGGTCACAGCATCCGGGCAGCGTTTGTGTGGCCCATTCGAACGTAACCGTGTCGCTGATGAGCCCAAGCATCCTACCCCCACGGATTTCCTGAATTCATGTAGAAGCTTTCACAGTGACTTTTGTGGCTGCAGCTACATCTCTGGGAATTTGGGCCTGGCCAGTTGTCCTGGGCCGTAGCTTTGTGGGGTCAAAATTTTTTTGGTGCTGGCTAACTCACATCGTCCCCGAAGAACTCCGAGTGTCTATGGACCTGGTAATTTAAACAGGGAGTATTTCGGAGTCCCTCTACTTACTGAGCTCACACAAGGTCGTGTCTATTTGTCAGGATGCAGCTACATAAATCTGAAAAGGAAGGGCTTAAAGTGGAATCTATTTATTTCTCGTGCAGCTAGACATCTGAGATGAGAGTCCCAGTGTGGGGCAGCCTCTAAGTGGTGACTCCTGTATGCTGACTCCTTCTCTTTCTGCTCTCTTGTTCTCAGTTTATGACTTTTTCTTGTCAGTGGCTGCTTTCCAGGCTTCTGTTCCTGTTCAGGGCAGGAAGCAAAAGGGAAGCAACTATGGAGTCGAGACAGGGCTGTGGACAGGAAGTAGCCCTTTCCCAGATATTCCCAGCAGTCTTTCTCTTGTGTCTGATTGGTCAGAAGTGCGACATTCAGGCTCTCTTAGCTGCAAAGGAGACTCGAGTGGAATTTCCTTCCTGGCACATGCCTGCCTGTCTGCTCCCACGATGCTGGCAGCAGGAGAGAAGAGGGTAATGGGTGTTGGATGGACAAATTGCAGTGTCTGTCCTAACATACAAGTCCGGGCCCCTGAGTGGAGGGCGCTGGCCTGAACATTTCAGTCACTCCCAATTTTACTTCTGCCTTCCTAGAAGTCCGTCTACAGAGGCGTCGGACACGGTGGGGAGTACCAGGAGCCCCCATGCTGATGCTGGGCCACCTCTGTCTTAGATCTCTACACTTGGATTGCAACTTTTGTGTACTGAAGGAGAAAGTGGGCTTTGAGGATGCTCACAGTTTGAGCACCTTCATCTGAAGTTTTGTGCAGTGTTGCCAGCGGGGCTACTTGGCAATGCGCCTTTTCTCAAGGCTGCCTCCTCATTGGTTCCTTGACTCTCATGATGGTCCCCTCTATGGTCTTCCTGTGCTCCCCACGCACACCTTGTTGGCTTCCTCCCCTTAGTAGCCTAAGGACCAGTCTGCAGATTTAGGCTCTTTGATGGAGGGTCCTAGATGGGCTAGGACTAAGCTTTCTGGTGGCTTCTTTCAGGATCACCTGCTATTTGTTCACTCTTTCCTTTCTTCCTACCCTTTTGGGCAAACTCCTGAGCCCTTGGCCTGTGGTCCTCCAGAGCATCTGCCAACAGAGGCCTGGTGGACACTGCTAGGTGCCAGTAAGACCTTAATAAGATCTGTAAACATGCACTTCCAGCGGCATCACTATTGGAAACTTCTCGGTTAAGTAAAATCTAAACAACCTTTAATTATATATCACCTCTCAAGGACCATTTAAGAACCAAACCAGTGTTTACAAATGGATTTGAAATTTTCTCAGTGAAGGGAATTAATTCTATCTGTTACTTCTCAGTGCAAACAGAAGAGAAGAAGGCTGATTATTTGTTCGGTAATACAGCAGTGGAGCCTCTTGGCTGAATTGGGCAACCTGAGGATTGTATCTGGGTGGAAACACAAACTGTAGAGTGTGTTTCACTGGAGGGAAAAAGCGTTGCCTCAGAGATCAGAGAGGGTTGGTGTTCCTCTGGAGCAAAAATTACCCAGTTCAAAGGATTGAGGAGGTGGACAGTGGAATTGTCAGGGTGCTGCTTCTTTTTTTCCCCATTCCCCTCCCCTCCCCTCACCCCCTCCTTGCTCCTTATTTACAAAAGCTTTGCTTCCATTTTCTCCTTCTATTCCTTATTTCTCTTGTCCCTCCATTCCTTCCTCCTCCCCCTCCCTTGTTCCCCTTCCCATTTGAACAATTTCTTCCCTTTCCCAGTATAATACATTTTAGTTTTTATTTTCATTTTCAGTTTCTCACATCAGAGAAACAATGCGGTATTTAAACATGTGTGTCTGATTTATTTCGCTTAAGAGTATGATGTCAAGATGCAACTATTTACCTAGAAATATCTCAAGCTTATCGTTCTTTATGGCAGAGTAATACTCCATTTTTATTAAAAAAAAACCACATTTTCTTTATCCATTCCGCTGTTGATGGGCATTTGGACTGTTTCCAAGATTTAGCTACTACAAACTGTGCCGCTAGTAACATGGGTGTGTACGTATTGCTATGGCATGGTGCTTGTAATTCTTTTGGGAAGATACCAAGAAGGGGAATAGCTGGGTCAAATGTAAACTCTAATCTTAGTTTTTTGAGGAATCTCCACACTGGTTTCCACAGCGGTTGCACCAGTCTACACTCCCACCAACAGTGGAGAAGGGTTCCTTTTTCTCCACAGCCCCTCCAGCATTTGTTATTGGCTGATTTGTTGATACTAGTCATTCTTTCCAGAGTGAGATGGAATCTCAGTGTTGTTTCTATTTGCATCTTTCAAAGGACCAAGAACTGAGAATAATTAATGCAAACAAATAATACTTTACCAGTTAGCTAGATATTCTTAATTGAGTTGACACTCAAAATCAACCATCTCAATGAGAGTTTATTTTTTTCTTCCCATAGTTGGGCTTTAAAATAGGGTGCTTTGCATCACAGCGCTTCTCAATTCAGACTAACCACATTTTGAGCATGTTCCTGTCTTACTAAACCTCACTATGGGAAGCCTCTTCATTGCTGTAGAGACTGGCATCTCCAAGCCCTCTACAACTTGCTGGGATCCCATTAGTTCCTGTGATCATTAATTCTATGTGTTAACTCGATTGAGTTGCAGATTTAGCAGATATTTGGTTGAACATTTCTGGAGGTGTCTGTGACCATGTTTCTAGGGGCAATTGTCATTTTCAAGTTGATAGACTCAGAACGTGCGCACGCGTCACCAATACGCTGCAGGCCAGAATAGAACGAACAGCTGAGTAGGAAGGAGTTCTCTGTCTTACTGTCAGTGAGCCAGCACATGAGTTTTTCTGCGTCAGGCTTGGACCTGGACTAGAACTTGTGCCACCAGTTGTCTTCATTCTCAGGATTTTGGACTCAGACTGGAGTTATACCATTGGGCTTACTGGATCTCTGGCTTGCAAACTACTGATCTTGGGACTTCTTCAGAGCCTCTTCAGTCATTTGAGCCAATTCATTTTCGTGTACCTGTGTGTGTCTCTGGAGGACCCAGATTAATAACACTCCCCATAGACTGAACATGTGGGACTGCGATAGTGAGCAAAGCTGTAGGGAAGATACCAGAGGGGAGATTGCATCTCCGTTTGTACAGGTGCGGCAGGGGCTGTATTCTGAGCTACTTGGGGTTGGGATCCAGCAGGACGTTAGCAGGTAATTATGGAATGTGATCCGAGGAACAAGGTGATATCAGGGAGCCAGAGGCAGAAACTAAGAAAGGAACCAGAAATCCAAAAATTGGAGATCAGAAGGATCATGCCAGAACAGAACCTGAACAGTGACAGGAAGGTACCTGGCTTATGGATGCTGAAAAAATGAACTGCTGTGGCTGTGGGAGAACTTGGTAGTTTGCTAAACTGGAGTTGGCCGGAGGGTGTTAGGAGGTTGTTACCATCCTTGTGCTTCTGTGACGGAGGCACTTCCTGCCATATTTAACTCCTGATGGCTCCTCTGCCTCCTGACCTCCAGCCTTCCCTTGCCCTCTAGTGAACCTCACATGAAGTACACTGAATTATGAAAATTGGCTCCTAGGTTATAACACGTTTTGCCTGCACCGTGATGTCCAGACTCCCAGCAGAACCTTCAGAGTCCATCTTCCCTGCCATCTCTATCCTTTTTCCTGATCCCCATTGCACACGTGACGTTTTATTCTCTTTACACCAATATGCTTTCTCTTTCACATCCGTGTCTCTGCATGTGGCTGTCTCCTTGCCTGGAAGTCACTACTCTTCCCATTCTTCCACTCGATCCTTCTGAGCCATTTCTGAGAAAGAATATAGATGTCACCTCCTCCAAGCATCTTCCCTGATATTCTCTTATCTTCATTCCAAATTGAGTTAGAGGCTGGTCTCTTATATTCTCAAAAGCTTGTGCAGCATCTCTGCCGTAGCACTCATCTCACTACATTTTAATGACTTATTTACATGTTTGCCTCCTTTCAGACCATCAGGGGCTTAAAGGCATTCATGTATTCGCAGGACACAGGGCCTGGGATGGCTTGGGCCTGGGATGGCTTCAGAAAGGTTTAGGCCTTGACCAATCTACGGTCTACACAGCTTCCCTAAAGACTATCAGTGGGAACTGGGGCCCGAACCAGATCTGCCTATTCTGAGCTTCCTGGTTCAAACTAACTCCCTGACTTCCTCCTGGTTAAGGCACCTTACGCTGAGACCCACCACGCCTGGGAAAGCAATTTGTCAGTGTGTCTGCAGGGAAAGGCAGCGCACCCAAAGATGTTCAGTGCAGAGTGACCTCGATAGAAGAGCAGAAGAAACAATTAAATTGCGATGAATAAGTAAATTATAGCATGTCAGTGAGTTGGAGTTGAAGCCATCTTAAAAACTGTGATTAGGAAGTCAGCAGAACAACCTGAGAGGGAAGACTCAGCATTTTTGTGTACTCCAAAGATAAAATCCAACTTTGTTCAGCATCCTTCCTCTGTTTCTTCATTCATTACTTCAAGAAATAAGTACTGAATACTCACAATGTATATGGCTCTGTTCATTAGTAAGAAGTCCAGATTTTAGTAAAGATTTTAGGGAAAATGGAAGAAGACCTGTATCCCTCATCACATGACATTCAATTTAGAGCTATCTTCATTCATCATTTCTTCCCTTAAAAAGTTTCTCTTAAATGCTCCTAAAACATTCTCTTTCCTTGCTAGTCTAAATGCATGCTGTTAGCTTTCTGCTACAGTGACAAAATACCCGAGATAATCAACTTAAAAAGAAGAAAGGTCTATTCTGGCTTATTTTTTCAGAGTTTCAGTCCATTGTGCATGGCCCTGTTAATCTGAGGTTGTGGTGTCACTGTGTATGTGGCAGGAATACACGACAGAAGTCAGCTCACCTCATGGTGGTTGAGAATCAAAGAGAGAAGGAGAGCGAGGAAGGGGCTGGAATTTCAATGTCCCCTTAAAGCAACACCCCAAATGACCCAACTTCCTCTCCCTTCCTTAAAGGGCCCACCACCTCCTCTTAGCATCATGGGCTGGGGACAAACCTTCCACACACAGGCTGTTAAGATACATTCAAGATCCAAGATACAGCATTCCCCTCACTCCCATCCACCTTCCCTGTCTCCTCGTATCCTTTCTGTCCTAAGTGAGCAAGCTGAGTGATTTACCTGCCATTCTCCAGGTTTCTCCAACCTTGTATCTTCATATCCATCACTCCTCTCAGCAAAAAGAGAGGACTTTTAGTTATTTTTCTTGGAAGGTAGTGGAAGGTTTGTAGATGACAAATAACGTTTTCTTGCCACAGTGAACACTCTTTTCTGTCACAGATGTGCCCCTGAGGAGGTGTTGGTCAGCTCGGATGCTGGTCTGCTCTAGACTCAGTGTGTTGCTGTGGGCACCACGACCCTCAGGAGACCATGCTGCTGCCCAGTCGGGGCAGGAGAAGCATTCCTTGAGAGTCTTTAGGAGGGCCCGGAGTTGAGTTATTGGTACTTTTGAGGGGGTTTTAGGGAACTTTTGCTATGGCTCTTCTCTCCCTGTCAGCTGGGAGGAAGTTGCTGGAAGAGGGAAGAGAGAGAGAGAGAAAGAGAGAGAGAGTCACCTGGCCTAGTTCCAGGTATGGCCCAATGCTATTTAAATAATTCATATATTTAAAATAACAAAATAAATATTTTATGGGTCTTTAAATTTCGGTAACAAGCTGTACCCTTGAAACCCACAGATTAAAAGCTAGACTTTAGTCAGAAATACGGTTGCATAGTAAAATGTTGCTATTAGTGGGTGCACATAATTCAGAGCCAATGAATTTCACACTCAGGGGCCTTAGCAATCAAGCGAAAAGGCCTGCCCTGGCCCGCAGGGTACCAAAGAGGAGGGGCCTCTCCCCTTCTCTCGTGAGGCTTCTGTGTTCCCCGAACAATGATCTCCTGAAACGGGTGGGCCCTTGTTCCTGCTCATCATTGTCTCTGAGATGGAAAATCACGGCTCATGCCTGGCCATCTTGGGTACATCAGAAAAGCCTTGTTAATAAAGTCTGGTGGGAGGATAGGTAGTTATAAAGCAGAACAATAAGGTTGGTGGGAATTGCATAATTTCTCTGTTTGTCTCCACCTCCCCAGAGGATTTCGGAGATGATGTAAAGCCCTTGCAGCAATGTGACTAGAATATTTCCACCCAAGAGTGGCTTATTCTCATTCTGTCTGCTTAAAAATATAATGCTTATTGATTTTTCTGTACAATTATAGAAGTAATGTGTGACCATTATATAAAATTTGGAAAATATGGAAAAGTGTAGGGGGAAGAAAAAGCATCTGTAATTGATCACACAGTAGTAACCGCTGTCCTTATTTTGCAGGAGAGAGATAAGACCTAATTTCTATGCTTGAGTCTTTTTCTCTTGGCTTTCTTCTCTGGTGAGCTCTCCCTGGCTCCTTTGTTCACCAGGTTAAGAAGGTTCTCAAGGAGGATCCTCTTTTCTGCCCCTTGCGTACCTCCTTCATCTGTACGGCAGTCTCATTTTTGGAATTAATTACAAAGATTTCTCTTCTCTTTTCAAAAGCAAGCTAAAATGTTTCCAACTTGAGCTTTCTATGCAACGATCCTGGGGGACTGATGGGCTAGACTGAGGTGGTGCTTCTCACTCTTGGCAGGGACACTTCAGGTCAGATGTCTCTTTGCTATGGGGAGCTTTCCCCGTGCACGGTAAGATGTTTAGCAGCATCTTACCCTCCACTAACTAGTAGTGACGGCAAAGATGCCACTTACGTCCCTCCAGTAGGAGGGAGACAAAGTGCCCCTAGTTGAAAACCACAGCCTTAAAAACCTAAAAATTCGGAATGCTTAAGTTTTTAGACTATTATTTGGTCATATTTTAGATCATAAAATGTCAAGAAGATAAACATTTTTCCAGGCACAGTGGCACATGCCTGTAATCCCAGCCCTTGGGAATGTGAGGCAGGAGACTCCCAAGTTTAGTCCAGCCTGGACTACATAGTGCGATCACGTCTCAATAAGAAAACCGTCAGCCACAACAACAAAAAAGAAGATATACGTTTTGACTGGATTTCTGAAGGCACAAATATCAATAACTTGTGTTCTTTTCTTTTTTGATGAGATGTGTTCTGAAGACATGAGAGATCTGAATTTGGAAGCTTTATCAGAAAGGGAATTAGTACAGGCAGTAGGAGCTCACAGGCCCTGGATCAAGCTGGGCAGGAGAGCGAGGGTCAGCGAGGATGCTGCTGGCTTCCTGGAAATCTGAAAAGTAGGACTCATAGAGAAGCTTTCTGGAAGATCATTATGCTGCAGGCCTCCCCCAGGGTTTACTGCTGTTAGTCTGAACAGCTTGTAGCAGCAACGTGAGTCCTTGTTAGGCAGTAATGGGAAGGTGCTAGCGCATCCACATATTGCCATCTGCTGATACCTGTGAACCTGTCTGTAGCTGCCTGGGACAAAATATTGCCTGCTTCTTCTCTTCTGCCTTCCAGATTTCATAAGAATGACTCACAGTAGCCAGATCAAATCGAATACCTGCCGGGAAGGGCGGCTTGGAAATGTAGTTTCCAAGCTTCTAGCCCAGCAGCGCTGTGAGTTCCCGAGTCCAGAAGTGAGACTGAGACGGCGGAGAACATATTGATTTAGACTTGAAAAGGGGCCTTCTCCGTGATGCTGTATTGATGAAATAACCTTAAAGTTCTTTGAGCTACATGGATTCCAGGCCTTGTATGTATAAAGAGCCTGTAGCGGCTAAGGCTGCATGATGACCTTTCTTGCACAAAAATATCTAAGAATTTAGGATGGTACTACATGTATAACTTCATGTGTTATTCATATTACACTTATCTTAGCCAGAAGGCTGGGAAGCGATTACTTCATATTTTATTCGTTTGATAGTATCTCATAAGGTTCTCCTTTACTATTCTTTATGTCCAATGTTCAAGTGTTACTTTTATTTTGAAAAATAAGCTTCATAAACTGTATTACTGTTAGTAAAAAATTCTAAATGCATTTTGCTGTATGTCTTTCAAAATATTGTTTAGAAGGCCTTACATTATTTAGCCATGTGGATTTAACATTTGCGCATGAATCTATGTCCCCCACGTGAGTTAGTTCCTCAGGCTGGGTTTCTAGAATTGGGTTACTCACTCAGTGCTGAGAATTAATTGGTTTACCAAACGTTGGTGATGAATAACTACCACCAGGGGCAGATGAGACTTCTCATTCTCTGCCGCTTTGTGAACACTGAGATCAGACCGCTTATTTTAAAACAAAACAAGACTAGGCAACTTTGCCTCTTTTATAGGCCAGTGTTATTTTGCCAGTGCATATTTTTGCATTTCTTTGGCTTTACTAGTGAGATTGAATTGTATGATTTTATTTAAATCTTGCACATATCTTTAAAAGTTGTACAGGTAATACAAGCTTAAGGTACAAAATTAAAAATAAACAAAATGACATATGGTGAAAAACAAGACTATTTTCTCTTCTGCTCTAGCCGATCACTTACCTCTCACAGTTAAAAACAGTTATTTATAGTGTGTACTCCAGAGATGTTGCACATATATGTAAGATAAAATATGCACATATACACACATAAATTTATAATTTTTACAAAGATAGACTATTATGCATGCCATGCTGAGATTTTTAAAAGTCAATATAAATTACAGAACTTTTCATTTATTAGCACAAAGTGATATTCTCCTGTTCTATTTTATGCATGTGTTATGATCTATTTAACCAGCCCACTATTGGTGGTTGTTTTTAGTTATTTTCGGTTGTTACCAACTATGCTGTCATCAGTAACTTTATATGCATTGATTTTAAAACCATACATGCATATTTCTAGAATAAATTCCTAGAATTAGAAGTGCTTAAGTATAGGCACTGTTATTGTTTAGGTCCAGAATGTTCCCTGAAGTCTCACGTGTTCAGAGGTGAGACTTTTGGAAGATGGCTGGATCATGGGGGCACCATACTCATCAGTGGATTGGTCCATCGATCAATTCATAGCTAAATGAGTTAGAAAGAAATAGGGCCTGGTCAGAAGAGGTGCGTCACTGGGGGTGTACCTTTGGGGGATTTATCTCCCTCTCCGGCTCTTCCCTTCTATCCCTGCTTCCTGGCTACCATGAGGTAAGCAGGTTTCCTCTGTGATGCCCTTCCACCATGGTGTTTCTGCCTTGGAGCCCACTGACCATGGACTGAATTTCCTGCACCATGAGCTAAATTAAATCTCCCTTCTTCAAGTGTGTGGGCATTGGGTATTGTGTCCAGCAGTGGGAATGATGACTAATATTGGTGCTATAGTTTGGCTCTGGAATGACCCAAAGGCTCATGTCTTAAGACTTGGTCCCCAGCTTGGCTCTGTTGGAGCACGGTAGAATCTTTAAGGGGTGAGCCCTGGTGATGGGTCTTAGGTCATTGAGGGCAGCTTTTGAAGGGGATTTTGGGTTCCTGGCCTGTTCCTCTCTCTGTACTTCCCAGCCATGACATTAACAATTTTGCTTCACCATGGTGTACTGTCAGAACTCAAACTATGGAGGCCAAATAATCATAGACTAAGACCCCTCAAAGTGTGAACAAAAATATTCCTTTTCTCTTTATAAGCTTATTGATCTCAGGTATTTGTTATAGTAATGGAAAACTAACATAAATAGGCATGTATTTAAATATATATAATCTTACTAGATATTTGCCTAGTTTTATTTGTTTTAAATGTGAAGTCATTAGTGTGTTTGTTATTGGAAGGAAATAAGTATCCACTTCTTCCTTGAGTCATACAGGGATGCTAGCCTAAGAATTTATTCTAATAATGGCTGGAATGGCTAATTTTATGCATTTGCTTTGACAGGGCTGTGGGGTGCCAGGTTAAATATTATTTCTTAGTGCATCTGTGAGAGTGTTTATGCACGAGACAAGCATTTGAATCCATGGACTCCGTTATGGAGGTTGTCTTCCCCAATGTGGGTGGGTATCATCCAATCTACTGAGGTCCTGAATAGAATAAAAGGCAGAGAAAGGATGAATGCACTCCTGTGAGAGGCACTGTTGAGCTGGGACATCTCACCCCTTCTTTTCCTGCCTTTCAGATTAGTAGTTATACCATCAGTAACCTTGCTCCTCAGGCCTTTGGACTCAGATCGAGTTGGGCCACTGGCTTTCCTGGGTCTCCAGCTTGCTGGCTGCGAGTGGTAGGAGCTCTTAGTCTCTGTAATCTTACAAGCCAATTCTCCACGATACATCTCTTTGTATACACATACTTCCTATCAGTTCTTTTCCTCTGGAGAACCTTGACCAATATTAATGATTAATAATAATGCTAATTACTGCTAGTAATGCTTAGTTACTGCTTTTAGAACTTTATATATAGAAAAGTATTTAATTGTTATCATAACCATATATGTAAGATGTGATAGTACACCTCCATTTGAGGAAACTGAGGTGTAAGAGTTTCAGTACCATGCCTACAGCCGTGGAGGGCTATGGGAAGAGGGCTAGTGTCTGAATCCAACCTGCAGCTTCAGAGCCTGAGCAGGTAGGCACTATACTATACCACCCGGCAACCTCAGCTGATTCTTTTTTTTTTAATTTTTATTTAACACCCAAAGTTAAAGGAGGAAAGGTTTATTTAGCTCACAGGTTGTAGGGGTTTCAGCCCACAATCAGCTGGATCCAAGACAAGATGGCAGGGCAGACAGGCAGAAGGCAGCAAGGCAAGCAAACAGGGGGCCTCAGCTGATTCTTAGGAGCAGCAGTTCCAAATCTTTGTTTGGGTCATGTGGAATTTAATGCAGCGAGCAAGAGATGCATGAGACTTAGTGAACGACCACATGCTAATTTTTGGTAGACACAAGGGTGGATTAAAAAATGTGTGAGCTTGATTCTTTTCCATAGTATTTTGATTTCTTAAAAAATTTAAGGTAGACAACCATATAATCTGTGAATATTGTAAATTTGATCTCCTTGATGGTATGATTCATCATTTATCTGTCATATTTTGGTATATTATTTGGTATGGAATTCCAGAATACTATCATTCGATATTTGTGGGTTTTTCCCTCAGATCTTAACGGCAGTGGAGGCCCACAGTGGTCCCTGGTGTGTGTGGTGCTTCTGGATAGTTCTGGGTGGAGATTCATGACCACGTGGAAGGACTCTTCTCTTCATCACTATGAATCCGTAATGAAGAACAGATTTTTAATTTTGTTAAATGTCTTTCGTGGGGTCACATATGAGTGTGATGGCACAATTTTATATTAACTGAGTTTGTTTGATGATTGCATACGTTCTCGTATTTATTGCTGTATAGCCGCCGTTTATTTTGCTCTTGAGCTTGCAGTTGACCAGACTGCACCAGGTCATCCCAGCTGGGCCGAGCCTGGGAGGTGTGTAGGGGTGGGAGACGGGGAAGGGAGACGGATTTAGACCGTGCACAGGACTTCGGTCGCCTGTGACATTCTTGCTATTTGATTGGGGGTTTCAGCCTTAAAGATGACACTTGAAAATTCACTCTGAAGTCATCCCTGCGTGCACTCCAAAAACAGCGCCAGGCAGCAGGGTATGGTTTTTAGGAATATTTAGGCTGTAAAGAACACATACATAAAATGAATAAATGAATAAACATAAAGCACAGTGATGCGACATTTGCCAGAGGAAGCTAGTGAGAGTCGTGTGCTCCTCTCCCCTCCAGCCTTCAAGGACAAACCCTCCCACGTCAGTACTGAGCTCAAGTGACAGTCGATATTCTCAAATCTGGGGGCCTGTGACCACTTGGACTAGCAACGTGTGGCATCTAGCTGGGCATGGCGGCACACACTTGTAATCCTACTTACTTGGGAGGCTGAGGCAGGAGGATCTCAAGTTTGAGACCACTCTGGACAATTGAGCACTGTCTCAAAAATAAAATTGGAAAAAGGCTGAGATATAGCTCAGTGGCAGAACCCCTCTGGGTTTGATGCCCAGTACCATATAGGGAGAGAAGGAAAGTCTTCAAAATTACTTAGCTGTGACTTTGAGAAAGTTGTTTAGCCTGTCTATTCTTCAGTTTCCTCGAAAGATGGGAGAAAAGTACCTACAGCTGGGAATATGAGTAGGTTCTAAGAGAGCATCTCTGTTTCTGTCTCTCTCTGTCTCTGTCTCTCTCTCTCACAACAGCATCAGGCATAATGTAAGCACTTTCAATTAATGTTATCGTTATGCTACATTATACTTATGTCAGTGATTTTTAACCATGTCAGCCAGTTAGAACATTTCTCATCCTACCCGCCCCGTCTCGTCACTCTTACTGCAATGCTACAGGTCCTCTCACAGCCCTTGGTCTCCCCGACTCAAACCTCAGCAACCTGTTTGTTGTGCATCCCTGCCCACCACCAGCGGTTTCAAAGAACGTGTCTTTTCTAGTGACTTCCTCTTAGGTTATGTTTGTTTGTTTGTTTTGGTGCTGGGGATCGAACTCAGGACCTTCCATTTGCAAGGCAAGCACACTAACCACTGAGCTAAATCCCCAGCCCCTCTTAGGTTATGATTTTTCAAATCTAAACTCCTCCGCCTGACATTCAAGAGTTTATGTCATCCTTTACTATGGAGACACTCACAGGAATGCACGGATACTAGGACACGTGTACGTGTGCACGCACACCTGTACACACGGAGTTTGGTTTTTTATATGAACGGTAACCTACCATGTGGAGCACTTTGCCTTTAACTTCGCATGTTTTATGTATCGAGCTAGTTCCTTCTTTTTAGCAGTGTCTTCCTGACACAGAGCGTCCTTGTTCTGCTCAGGCATCTGTTCCCTTCCGCGAGAGGCCTGTGTTTTAGGGACGACGGGGCAGCTCTCTGGCCCTGAGAGGCGGGTTTCTGTTTGTCTCTCCTGGCAAGTTTACCCTCATTGCCCTAGTGACATCCTGCTCGGCTAGGGAGCGGGAGCCAGCCCAATGGAGGCCGCGTGGGGAATGAAGGGGAAGCTCTGTCCACATACGCTACGTCACCACTCTCAGGCACTGATATGATGTGGTGGGAGCCGTAATTCTGACCAGAGCAATGGGGAAGAATTCCAGGAAAGATTCTTTATTTTTAAAACATGACACAAGGAAGAGACGGCTTCTCTTTTCTGCTTCTGGACTTGTTGCATCTGGGCATGACACTGAAGCCGCCTTGAGGTCATGAGGATGCTTCATGAGGACCACGCCAAGGCCCTGAGGAGAGCAGGCCGGGGCTGCTGCAGGCTGGGAAGGGGCCGCCTGACACTGGGGCTCCTGTCATGGCAGCTGAGTACTTCCTACCGGATGCAGCTCCTTTACTATAGCTTTGTTTTCTCTGCAGCCTGGGCCTCAGCCATGGTCATAGCTAGGTGGGACTGCTACTAAGTATGGGGACTCTTCTCACACTCTGGTGGCTGGGGCTCTGGAGTCCTCTACTAGGTACTGGTTTTCTTTTTGGCTAGGTTTCTCCACTGTCTTAGGATTTCAGTGCTAGATTATGAGAAGCTACATCATAGACAGTATATTGGGATTTTAGCTCCAATTCCCCATCATATCCTCCTCCTTCGTGTCTGCATAAACAAACCTATACTTGCCCTTCATTCTTCAGGTCAAGCCCCACGACCTTTTAGAAAGCCTTCTTTTCCTATCCCCAGATGGAACTGAACCCCTCTTCGTGTGCACTATTATTTCCTCAGGAATACTTTGCTTTTTGAACATAGAGTATCATTTATTGGGCCAAACACGGCAATAAACTTTTTAAATATATACATTGCATTTAATCTCCACGACAACCAGTTCACCTGGTATTCCTACTGACATTTTACAGCTGGAGAGGTTGAAGCATCGAAAGGTTAAGTGGATTTCTCAAAACTGCATAGCTAGTACATGGCAGAGGTTGTATTTGATACTAGGTCTGTGTCACTCCAAAGCTTTATTCTTAACATCGTGCTGTACATGGTACCAAGCAATCAGGGCACATGGGCGTCCCCCGGGCACTGCCGGAAGGTGAAGATCCCACGGAAGCCCTCTTAGTCATCTGAACTCTTCACAGTCCGGGACACACAGGTGGCTGGCGGAACAGGAAAGCTGACTTGTGAAAGATTCTCAGGGACTGTTTTGGGTTCAACATCTATGGAAAGAAGAGCACTTTAAAAACACTTTTTTTTTAAGTGGTAGAGTGCTTGCCTAGCAAATGCAAAGCCCTGAGTTCTGTCCACAGCACCCCTCCAAAAAAAAACCCAAACAACAACAAAAAAAACCATTTTCTTAGATTCTGCATTTTGTCCATTTGGCCTCCATCTACCACAGGGTCAGTTTTACTGACTATGTTTTCTTATTTTCTGTATTCTTGATGGTGTGGTATTTGAGGCCTTTACAGACCCAGGGAAAGACTTCCTGTCCCACGACTAAATAGTTCCTAAAGATAATCACAGTTTACTTATGAACATTCCTTTCATACGCAAGACAACCGATCTCAAATGTATAGCTTTACTGACTTTCCTATGTAACTCATGCACAAGCTAACATTGGCTGGCCCCAAGTCCTCCAGGGCAAGGTACCAGGCAACTAAAGACTATCTGTCTTAGTTACTTTTCTCTTGTTGCTGAGACAAAATACCAGACACCCACGTTAGGGGAAGAAAGGTTTATTTGGCTCACAGTTTGTAGAGGTTTCGGTCCACAGTCAGCTGGGTCTGAGGCAGGGTGGCCGGCAGACAGGCAGAGGGCAGCCAGATAAGCAAGGGATGCAGGCAAAGGAGAGCAGGAAACAAGCATCTTTCTGTCCCCTATATTTGATCCAGGCTACCTGCCCTTAGAGTGGGTAGCACTTCCACTCCTAATCCTAGCATCACACCCTTGATCCCAGCAGAACTAGGCCAGGCGGATCAGTGGACTAATTTAGCAATCACGCACTCTAGATCCAGCCCCACCTATGACCACATGACGCTGTTGGGGGACATCTAGACACAGACCATAACACTCCCCCTCTTTGGGACTGCTGGATGTAACAACCTTCCTTCCTTTCAAGCCTTGTTCTCATTCCTCTTGTGGATCCCAGTTCTGCTGGGATCACCAGCCTTACCGTCTCAGGTCCACCATGGATGTTCTCCCAGTAAAGCAAGCGGAAGAGAAGGGAGGGCAGTGGGACTGGGCAGAAGAGGTTCATCTGCGGCGTGGTCTTGGTGGAACTCTCAGCTGACCCACAGAGAGCTCTGAAGATGGACGAGCGTTTGGAGCGCTGCCCAGCTGGGGAGTGAGGGGTTAACCTTTATGGCACCAACTGCGTTTGTCACTGGAGACTGCTGCCTGAGAAGAGGGCACGGTGCGGGCGAGGGGCCTTTCTTGAGCCGAGTTGCCGCCCGAAGAGGCTGACAATGACAGGCAGTGCTGGCAGCAGGTAGAGGAGTACGTCCTTCTCTCCCGAGGGCACCTGGTGCTGCCACCGCCTCTGCCCAGTGTCCTGTGCTTTCTGGCCCATGCTGATGCTCCTGCTGTGTCCGAGCTGCTGGCTCTCTCTCGGGTGGCGGTCTGGTCTCAACACTGTAGGGCAAGTGTTCTTTACTCGGCGCCCAGGAGGATGGAGCCTCCCACAGTGGAAGCCCCTAAGACTGTGCTTGCTTGGGTTTCTGCTCCATATCAGGACCCCATCAGCTTGCTCTCTCACCTCCTCCCGCTTTGGGGGCTGCCGTGAGTCTTGGCTCTAGTGTCCAGCTTCTCGGAGGTGGATGGTTTTGAGCAGGGAGAAAAACCCCAGAAGGCCTGTTTGCTGCCGTCCTCTCGGAGCAAGGAGGGCCCTGCCTCCCTCTCTGGGCTGCGGTCTGGCTCATGGAGGTTGTGCACAGCCGGCCCTGGCCCTGCAGGGGCCTGGAGTCCCCAGGAAGCCTCCGCTTCGACCAGGAGACAGCTCACACCGGAGAGGCAGGTGCTGGCCCACCAACGAAGGTACCTATGCGGGGAGGAGAAGGGACCAGATGCTCAGAGTGAGTCCATTCTTCTCTGCAGTAGTCTGTGCTTTTGCTCTGAAGTTTACGTCACCCTAAAGAAAATATATTCAGCTTCAAATTATTTTCTTCCAGGGCGACCGTCGAAACACCCCCAGGAGTGAGGCCAGCAGTCAGCACAGGTCCCTTCATTGTTAAGCTGTGGGGCCCAGTGGGCTCACCTGAGGCCCAGAGATGCTTACAGAAGCATCAACATGGACAGAAACCCAAGCTGCGGTACGGGAGGCCATCCAGGAGGCAAGAAGCAGCCATGTCAGGGTCCCAAGGCGGAGAGTTGGGACCAGGAGCCCGAAGGAAGACAGAGCAGGGTGGACGTGGGTTGGAAGCAGGGAAGCTGGGACACACAGTGTTTGCAGCTCAGGCCGCTGACCGCAGCGCTTCCTGGGGCCATCTGTAAGAGTGGCAGAGGGTCGCTGGTTTGCAGTGGGATGCTGCACCAGCCTTCCCAGGAGGAAAGGGCCGTCAAGAGCAGAGGCAGCAGTGTCCTCTGCTTTTGGAAGTGACCTTCATGTTACTGCCTCACTGTTCAAGACATATTGGAGGACTCGGTGTTCTCTGGAAGTGGCTGGGACCGTGGTGCAGTGTCAAAGCCGTGACTTAAATGTCCTCTGCGCTCAGCAGCCCAAAAGCGGGGGAGTAAGTGCCCAAACTCATTTGTTGGGGGAATCTATAGACATTTTCATTACAGAGACTTCCAAACACACACAGAAGTAAACAACACAGTGACCTCTATGAACACGTTGCCCATTTTAATCATTGTGCACGTGACACCTGCACTTGTTTCCCGTCCGCTCCCACACGCCGGCTTCCCACCGTCTCATCTCTAGCTTAGTGCATCTCCAAGTGATAACAACGTTAAAAAATAAGTTCGGTCATAAATGACAAATAATGATTCCTAAGTTTCATCAAATATTCAGTTAGCGTTCACATTTTTCTCGATTATCCTATAAATAAGTGTGTCTTTGAATAGTTTTTGAATCAGGATTCAGACAAGATTGTTAAATTTTATGGCAGGCTGGTGCTGTAGCAGAAGTGTGGACAGAGGGTGTGGGGGTGAATGCTGCATCAGAGACCCCAGAGAGGCCCGGGGGATCCCCAAATTTGTCTCCGTGGGGTCCACAGTGCTCTGAGGACCGAGTTTGGCAACCCTGCAGTGTAAAGCCGAGCAAGCCAAACTCTCCGCATCCAGTTCCTTGTCTGCTTAACTCACGAGGTTGCTGCAAATATCCCAGCTAGTGCTCAGCACAAAGGCCAGCTCGCGTCAAGAGCTCAATAACTCTACAGACTCTTATACTAAAATCCAGGAAGGTGACATGTAATTTAGATCTGAAGCCTTGTGCAGAGTAAGAGGAAGCAATGCGTGTTTTTAGGCAAAGACAGCAAACAGCTTTCCTCAACTGCCAGATGGTCCAGCAGTCCCACTTCTGGGTGTGTGTATCCAAAGGAGACCAAGATGGTGTATTCAAAACCTAGCGTATTAGACACCCGATGAGAAGGCCCAGTGCGGAGCTAAAGGAGGTGAGACGGACAGGTGGGCGGTGGCCAGAGCATCACCAAGGGTCTTGTGTGCAGCACTGAAGTGAAGGACTTAGTCATTCTGTCATGCGGTGGGCAGAGGTGTGTGGGGAATTACAGCGTTGAATTCCACTGGCGACGGTGCGGAGGGTCGGCCCTGGGAAGGTACCCTGCGCAGGAGCTCATGGCGAGAGCCCGTGAGGCCCAGTGATGTCCCGGGCCCACTAAGGAGGGGTGGGATGGGGAAGGAGCCCCAGGAGCAGTCTGCACGGGATTTATCAGAGGAGTAAATAAATCCGTGCTGATAAGGAGAGAGGGAGAATCTAAGATGCACTCTAGTTTCTGGCTTGGTCACCAAGCGGAAGAGGATGCGGCTAATGGGGATTTCACACCCAGGAGCCTTCCCGGGTCTCCCTGATGAGGCTAATGAATTCTGCTTGTTGTGTGTACAATCAGAGCTGCTGCAGGACCCCAGGGAGACTGTTCTTCCACATCTTCAGGTGCTCCAGGGACCACTTAGAAGCAAGACTGAGAAGGCTGAAGCTTGTACGGGGGTGTCTCCCCTCCCCGCTCCAGATTCCGCTAGAAAATTTGATGGCGCCTTGCACCGAGAAGATTCCAGGAGGGGCTGTTGGCCTTTTCAAAGGCCAGATCGTAAACGCAGTGTTGATGGCAAGTGAATAAAATCCAGACTCATTTATATAAAATGTTTCTGCTCATTGGAGAATGTGGTTTTGACAGAGACAAAGGACGTCACAAACTAAATTTTTTTTTTTCTATACTAGTGATTGAACCTAGAGCCTTCGGATTGAGCTACATTCCCAGCCCTTTTAAAAATTTTTGTTTTAAATTTTGATACAGGGTCTAAGTTACCCGGGTTGGGCTTGAATTTGCAATCCTCCTGCCTCAGCCTTCCTGAGTGCTGGGATTACAGGTGTGCACCACAATGTCTGGCAGCCACAGCCCTTAAATACCCACATCCCTTGAGCATCCAGTGAGGCCAACCGGACAGCCATCTTTTCATACCACCTGTTTTAGTTACTTTTCTCTCGTTGTTGGGACAGAATACTCGACACCCAAAGTTAGGGGAAGAAAGGTTTATTAGCTCACAGTCTGCAGAGGTTTCAGTCTATAGTCTGCTAGGTCGGAGGCAGGGCGGCATGGCAGAGGCAGGGCCGGGCGGCATGGCAGACCGGCAGCCGACCAGCAGCAAAGCAAGGTCAGGAAATGCAAGGAATGTATGCAAATAAGCAGTGCAAACAAGCAGCTAGTTAGCCTCTTCCTGTATCTTTTATCTAGGCTACCTGCCCTTAGGGTGGGTAGCACTCCCACCCTTAATTTTAGTTTCACATCCTTGATCCCAGCAGAACCATGCCAAACCAATCAATGGATCAATTTAGTAATCACACACTCTAGATCCAGCTATCTCTTATCACATGAGGCTTTGGGGGGACATCTAGACACAAACCATAACACCACCCTCCTGCATTTTCTCATTTCCCATCTTCAGCTTACATCAAAATGGTCTGACATAAAGCAAAATATTTTTCTTGGGATAAGGACTAATTTTGTAAAAGATGCAAATGCTCAAATGTAGAGTGTTTTTTTTGGAGGGGAGGGTCTCCTTGCCATTGCAGGCTGGTTGGCTATTTAGACAGGGGTGTTTGCAAGCAGACACGTTGGGTGGGTGGTGACGAGGAAGATAGGTTAGATGACCATGGCAGACACTTTGTTTGAACCCAACAGCCTTCTCTTTAATATGTGACCTTTATTTTATTTAGTTTTTGGTCCATGTATCAGACCATTCTCTTTGTCGGAGATTGGTTTAGGGATGGATTTGTAAAATGATCGCCAATTCCCTGACACAGACCCCATTAATTGGCATGCTCTTCCTTTAAATCTGATGCACTGTGACCACATAGACTCGTAAACGGTGACGTCTAGCTGGGAATAGTGGCACACACTTGTAATCCCAGTTACTCAAGAGGATCCCAAGTTTGAGGCCAGCCCAAGCAATTTAGAGAGATCCTGTCTCAAAAATAAAATGAATAAAAGGCTAGGGCTATAGCTGGGTGGCAGAGCACTCGTAGAGTTGAGTTCCATGCTACACGTAAGGTGTTGTGACATCCGAGGTTAGGACATGAATGCCACACAGAGCTCTCTGATCGTGTCCTAGTATTTTCCCTAAGATCTCTTTCAGTACCCTCCCACCGCGCTGTGAATTGCGAGTCCCAGCGGGGAGGACCACGGGAGCGTGCTGGTTAACACCTCGGCTAGACGCGAGCTTTGGATCTTCCAGCCCGGGGCCCCCGTCCCACACTGGGGCAGTCCCATTGGTCCGTTTTTGCTTTTCTTCCCTGTGCTTTTGTATTCATATCCAAATAATCATCACGAAGGCAAATATGATGGAGATTTTTTTCCCCACTTTTTGCCTAGTAGTTTTACAAGTGCAGGTCTCACGTTTCAGTCTTTAATCTATTTTGAGTTGGCCCTTGTGTCTGGGTGACGGGAGTGTCTACTTGGATTGTTCTGTGTGTGGACATCCAGTATTTCCCAGAATCTTTCACTGAAGAGGCCGTCCTCTCCCCACAGTGCACTCTTGGCCTTCTGTCGAAATCGAACTGAGTAGAAAATGAGTAGATTTATTTCTGGGCTTTCTGTGGTGCGGTGTGCCGCTGTTCTGTGTCTATCTTTGTACCTATACCAGGCTGTTTTATTCACTAGAGCTTTGTGATAAAGTCAGATAATGTGCCGCTTCTAACTTGTTCTTTTTACTTGAGATTGTTTTGGCTACTTGGAGTCTTTGCAGTTCTGTGTGAACTTTAGGGTTGTTTTTATTCCCCCAAGCTTCATGGACCAGAACTCTGGTTCCCAATCTGAGGATACTGGAAGATGCTGGGACCTAGAAGAGAGAGAAAATCTTTGGGACTTGAGGGATGGGGCCTGCTCGGGGTGACGGGGCCATGACTGTCCTCACTGGGGGCTAGTGCCAGTCTCACAGAGTGGATCAGACCCCCCAGAGAAGGTGGCTGCTCCCCCTTGTCATGTGACCGCTTCTTTTTGCACATGCTCCTCTGGCATTGGTGCGATCCTCCATGAGCCCTTACCAGACACTGATGCGCATGTCATACTCTTGGGCTTCCCAAACCATGAGCCTAAACAAACCTTTTTCCTTCGTACCAAATCCAGCCTCAGGCATCTTGTTAGAGCACACAAAATGGGCAAAGACGTCCTCCTTAATGTGAACTGAATGCTCCCAAGTTACTTGTCGGATTTCTAGGAAGTATTCTCTTCCCAAAGCATCATTTAAGCATTTTAATTCAGGGACCTGGAAAACTGGTCTGTTGTGCCACCTAAATACTCAGCCATGTAATTCCCAGAGCCAGATTTCTTTTCTGGGGGATCATATAGATGAAAGGCAGAGATACAACTTATGAGCATGCTCAGGACTTAATCAGGACTTTGAATCACTCAAGAAGCACTTTCAGCTCCATATCCATGGGATTCAGGGGACTGAGAGGTTCTGCGGATCTTTGCAAATTCTAGACCACCTTTCCTAGGGGTTATCCAGAGAACACTTCGCTTTTTTTTGAGTGAGTAAATAGCCAACACGTTTCTGGTAGGATGGATTCATAATATATGGAAAGTCGTGGCTAGATGTGATCAGCCTTTTATATCAATATGGGCATACTCTGAAAATGTCACTTAAGACAGATCATTGTAAAAATGTGCACTTAGGTTCGCCCTTTTTTTCTTCCTCCATCCTTTCCGCCCTTCCTCCATCCTTCCCTCTTTCTTTTTTCTCTCCCTTCTTTCTTTTCTCTCCTTTCTTTTTCCTTCCTTCCTTTTCTCTCCTTTCTTTTTCCTTCCTTCCTTTTCTTTCTTTCTTTCTTTCTTTCTTTCTTTCTTTCTTTCTTTCTTTCTTTCTTTCTTTCTTTCGTTTTGAGACAAGGTCTCACTTTGTAGCCCAGGCTGGCCTCCAACTCATGATCCTTCTGCCTCAGCCTCCTGAGTGCTGATTGCAGACTTGTGCCTCCACACTCTGCAGGATCTGAAAATCAATACTGTGAGACTTTTGTGCACTAATTAGATCCATCCGATGCTCTCTGAAATCCTTCCTGAAAACCCCCCAGGACCCTAGAGTTAGGAGGTTTGTTCTATGTAAAGTTCGAGCATAGAGAGCACATGGTCGGTGGCAGCGATGTGCTCAAGCCAAGAGCCGGGGAAAGCGGCTGTGAGCTCGTCCTTCTCCTGACAGACTTCAGGAGCTCTGGATGGCCTCGCGGCTTGGGGCGTCATGGCTCGCTGTCCCTCTCTTCTCTTCTGAGTATCTTGCCTCTGCTCTTAAGGTTGTGCCGGGTACTTCTGACACCTGGTGGGCTGTTTATACGGTTCAGCTAAGTTTCTGCAGAAACTTGGCTGCTTCTCCTGGAGCAAATATAGGTCCCTCCCTCAGTGCTCAATGCCGGGCCCCAGTGTGACTCCAACTGTGAAGGGAAAGACATCGAACCTCATGATGATCCCTCGGGGCGTGGGGCTGGGACGGCGTCACAGTGTCACAGCGGAGGATGGGACTCCTCCCCTCAGCCACCCTGGGACAGGCTCGGCCCTGACAGCGGGAACCCTGTGTGGAGGGTCCTGGTATGACAAATGTGCTGACTCTTGGGGACCCTGGGGCTGCCCTAGGGCCCGTGTCTGTACGTCTTTTCTGGCTTTCCGGCTGTGACATGGCTTCCCGGAGCCAGCACAGCCTTCTTCCTGAAGCTTCAGATGAGCAGCTTTTCTTAAAAGTCAGCCTGCATTTTCCTGAAGCTGTACCAATTGTGTAGCGCTGAGGTCCTAAAAGCTTTCTGAGTACAGTTTAGCTCAGGCATTTAGCTTTCCTTTCCATCCTTTGTAAACAGCGATGGAAGCAGAGTGTACTTTAAGGACAAGCAGTGAGAAATCCTTTGAGACCCGAGGCCCTCTCAAGCACTTGGCAGGGAGGGTGTCGGCACAGCCGTCTACAGAGCTAAGAGTTGTCCATCCAGTCGTGTGCCCTGTGGCTCTCCTGGTCAAGGGCTCCTCTGCCCAGGTTCCTGCCAGACTGGCTGCTGCCCGTGGCCCCAAATGCGTCCTTACTTCCTCTGACCCACGCTTTCCTGGGGCCTTAGCAGACACCCTGTGCCTGTCTCTCTCCTGTCTCCAGGTCCAGGATGGGCAGCCTGTCTTAGGTACTTCCCTGGTGTGTAAGCCCCATGAGGGCAGGGCTTCCTAGCGACCTTGTGTAATACCGTCCCCAAGTCCTAGAATGGTGCTTGGAACACTTTGTTGATCCAAAGCAAGAGCACACATTGTTGATCCAAAGTAGCAAGCCTCTCACAATCTGATAGAATGGCCTGATATTATTACTATCAGGGGCTGGCATATTTAGGAAGTCACCTACTTTGCCTTTGGGCTCAACTTTGTACTTAGAATATTCTGAACTTCTTGAAACTACCAGAAAGGACAGTTGTATCAGATTTGTGACCCAGAGTGGAGATTCTACAAGGTGCTATCCCAGTCCATGTGAAAGGTGAATCTGAGGTCCCCTCCAGTGCCCAGACCTGCTGCCCCCCTCTATGGTGGCAGAAAATCAAGCAGAAGGTAGGCTGATGAGAGCCCGGGAGAAGCCCAGGAACATTCTTAGGGTGGTGAACCCCGAGACAGGCAGGTCCCTGCTGGGAATGGTGACGGACTGGACATTCCTGTACCTGTGGGCATGGCCAAGACAGGTGTGGCTGCGGACAGGAGGGGATGGGGCCAGTCAGCTGGCCTTTAAAAGAATGCTGTTCGTATAGAAGGTGGGCTTGAGAATTACAGTGTGTGTGTGTGTTTGTGTGAATGTGTGTGTTTGTGTGTGAGAGAGAGAGAGAGAGGAAGGAGGAAGAGGAGGAGGAAGATGAGCAAAGGAGGAAGAGGAGAAACAAGTGGCCTCACCTCTTCAGACTCAGCTCTCTCGACTCCAGAGTGGATAGGTGATCACTTTCCTAACACACACAATCACAGACAGTGTGCACATGCGTGTTCAGGACACACAGAATCACCTCTCCCCTCTGTGCACCTTCTGTGCACTTTGGTGTAAAATCAATGACGAACTGACCTTGAACACTGCATTCAAGTCTTTTTTATTTTTTCCTGCTATGTTGGCCAGGAGCCCGATAAGAAGTTCAAACCGGGAAATCATCTAGAAACTTTGACTCCATGGAGGGAAAATAATACAAATAACAAAGTGCCATATATGCAGGATAAATTCATAAAGTACATTGCACATTTTAGAAATATATCACCACACTATATATTCTGAATGTCACATAATGGGCTCAGTTTTCTGATATCCTGAATAGATCTTCCAGGCTGTCAAGTATGTTTTAAAAATGAGTATCTCTTTAATGGCCTATAGTGGGTAACCTCGGCAGAACAGGAGAAAATTCATTATTTCTCCAAGTGCTAAGTGACTTGTACATCCAGAGGTGGTCAGGGAAAGTGAAAAAAGAGATGGTTCTTTTCAGTTTGTGGCTTGGGAGGGCTTAGGGAGGAAGGAGGCCTGCACAGAACATTGCATAAATGGCCTGGATGGGAGGTGCAAATATGCTAAACAGTGGGAGGAAGAAGGGGGGACAGGGTATCTCTGGTGAGCCAGATGAATAGCTTGGGCAGCAAAATCCTGGCCAGCATGAGCTGGGGATCCTGCTTAAAATTCCAGTACCGCGGCGCCTGCAGGAGGGACAGGAGAGGATTTGTTGCCATTGCTGGAAGGATGGGAGGGAGGATGGAGTGGAGGGAATAAACTATATTGGGCACTGACTGCAGGGCAGATACTTTATCTAGGTTATCTTATTTAATCCTCCTGGAATCCTTGGGGGGTAGCATCTTTATCTCTATTTCGCTGACAAAGAAATAGGCTCAGAACTAAGGAATGACCTAAAGGTCGTGCTTCTTTGGCCTGGCACTCGGCCCTGCAAGACTCCCAGCCCAGCCCCGCTGGGAGAGGATGTGAGGCTGGTCCCTTTGCATCTGCCGAGGGCTGGCCTGTTGGTGAGCCTGCTCCGAATTTTCCCCTGGAGACAGTGGCCAGATGATCTTCAAGAGCTCCTGTCCCTGCTGGTCATTTATCATCAGCAGCTGCGGCAGCAGGAGAAGTCAGCCAGGCAGGTTTCCCTCCACGCGTCCAGGCATAAACGGGAAGGCCCTCCTGCCCACCTCTTCTTCTCTTCGTCAAACTCTGCTCCTAAGCAAACACAGGGAGCTGCAACTTCAAGGACCAAAGCAGATGAGTGCAGGAGACAGGGGCCCCGCCAAGGCTCTGCCAAGGTCATTCTGCCTGGAAGGATGCTCCTGCCCAGCTGCATCCCAGCAGAACGATGGCTGGCGGGGAGACAGTGAGGTGGCAGGACCAATGAGATGCTGGCCACTTCTGACTCGAGGAGGTAAAACTCACAGGGTTGTGGGGACGGCCCCATTCCCAGGATCATAATGGAGAGACCAGAAGGGCTGGGACAGGGACAAACTGACGAGTCTAAGGGTCATCAGTGACGTGGGACCAGATGATTCATGGGAGCTGTGGTGAGCCGGAGAGAGAAGGAGGAGTGGGCAGTGGGAAGTGGGGGAGAGAAATTCTGGAGCCGCTACATTGGTAGTTCTGCTGTTTTTTCCATGCACAGCACGATTTTGCTGTGGGAGATCAGAGCTAATTCACATGGAGGACGAAGGGAAGGACAAGGCGGGCCCTCTCCCAGTTCAGCCGGGCCACTGGGGTCCCCGCCTATGGGAGGTCCCTGGTCCAGGTGACTTCCCAGAGGTGCTGTTCCAGACCCTGCAGCCCCATTTCCTCCATAGTTTTGCTACCCTGAAGCCTGCTTGCCTCCAGGCCTTCAGCCCAAGCCCTGGCAGTCACTAGGTAGATGACCTCCAAGACAATCCAGACCTGAGCCGGGAGACACTAAGTGTCCGCTGTCCCCTCAGGCTCATGCAGGGATCTCAGCCTGTTCCAACCCCAGATGCACTTAGAACAGAAGCAGATCCCAGATCTTGGCTCCGGGGAGTGGGATACGTCTTTACTTGCGGGGTTTTGGCCAAGGACAACTGCTCCTCAGGCCTGGGGACCTGGTGTCAGCTCTGCCTCCCTTTGGGCCCTGCTTGAGTCCCAGGAACCCAGGAGAGGCCCTTACCCTGGCCCCGTGGGCGGGTTTGTCCTGGCTCCTCCTCCATCCCCACATCAGGTGCATGGCTTAAAGGATCGAGTTCAGAGCATCAGTGACCTGAGGGGTGCTGTTTGTCTGCACCGAGCTTCCCTCAGAGCCGGCGGCGCCCCTGCTGCCAGCAGGGGCCACACCAGTATCACCCCATACACAGTGTCCCCCGCCCATTCTTTGGGGTTGATTTTTGTCTTAGTTAGATTTTCTAGAGCCAATGTTTGTAAGAGAGCAGATTTAATACAGGACATTTATAAGTTACAATATGCACCCACAAGCCAAATGCAGGAAGAATGCAGAATGTTCATCTAGGCACTGGAGACCCGAAAGATCCAACTGAGGGCTGGGAGCCCACAGCACTGTCCTGTGTACGTCCGTGTCTGCAGATGATGGCTGAAGAAATCTTCACTGGAACCAGTATACGATGCTTGCAGCAGAGATGAAGACCAGAGCTCCCCAAAGCAACAGCAGCCATCCTCGACGACAGCAAGGCCCCGAGCTCCTTCCTCAATGACAGCAGCCGAGTTCCTTTCAGGAGAACCAGCCGCAGCAGAGCTTCTCCTGGGAAACAGCCCGCCGACTAGCTTCTGCTCCCACTCTGCTTTATGTTGCATGAGCAACAATCCTCAGGTGGATCCTGTATGCCCAGCATCACACCAACTCAGTCCAGATGGGTGTTCTAGCTCAAGCTGACCACAATAATAAGTCCACCATGATTTTGCTGTGTTCGGTCGGCTGTGTCCTACAGAGAGACTCTTCCACCTTGTGATTGTTATCACTAATACTTATAGTCTACTCATGGGTGCCTGGCAGTGTTTTTAAAGTACTTCTTGTCATCTTATTTATTTAAACCTCAGCACTGTGATGATCCCCATTTTACAGAAGAGAAAACTGCCCAAGGTCATTGGGCTGAGGTCTGGTAGAGGCAAGACTCAAACCCCAGTGGTCTAACGCCAAAGACAGGACTGTTAAGGGCTCCACTGTTGCCCTGGACAGCAGTCCTGCATAAACGAGGCCTGGGCCACGGGACAACAGAGTTTGCGGCACTCTTGAAACTTGGATGTGGACAAGGATCCAGGAAAGCCGCTCTAAGGCAAGAGTGGGGCCTCCAAGAACGAAGCTCTGGAGTAGAGCAGACATGCTTCGTAGTATCAGCTTTGTGGCTTTGGGTTTCGGGTCAACTATGTTTTTTGAGCCTCAGTTTACACATCTATAAAATGAATTTAACAACTACTACTCTCCAGGGCTGTTGTGAGAAAGAATAATCAGTGAGCAGAGTACCTGGAACACATACTGGGAGAGTTTGTGGCCTGAAAGTTGCTATCATCAGCAAGCAGAGGAAAATTCTTTGCGAACACAGGCTTCGTGGTGAATCTCTGTCTCAGGCTGCTTGTGCTTCTGCTTGAAACAACCGTGGGCCACCACTGGAGAAAGACTCCTCCTTCTTACTTGTAATAACCACCCACATGCTGTGACAGAGGACTCAGGAAAGCTGAGAGCAAAAAACTCCAGGTCTCTGGAGCAGCTTCTCCTGCCCCAGGCCGCTGGGCGTCAAGCCAAGTGTTGGGGATAATGAGGAAGTAGGACACCTGTTCCAAGGGTGACACCGCACCATGGGAGGTGCTACATGGATGGCCTCTGGCGTGCCCCACCTTGCTGGACCTGTGCCCTTGTAGAGACCCCTCCCACATCATTTCTTGGCCAGGCTGATGCCTTTGCTTTGGCCAGTGACACACCCAGAAACATGGTGTGAGCAGAGGCTCGATCGGCAGATGCAAGGCATGTACTCTTGGCTGGCCAGCTTGGGAGAAGGGCATGCTAGGTGTAGGAGAGACCATGTGGAGGAGACCGAGGGACCCAAATGTATTAGTCAATATTTACTAGAGAAACAGATGTAATACAAGATATACAAATATATAAGTATTTACAGATTGGCTTACAAGGGCGGCCCGCAGAGTCAGATGTGGAAGAGCGCAGAGGGTCTGTCTGCACCCTGGAGATCTGACGGATCTAGTCAAAGGTCTGGAGTTCACTGCCGTGTCCCCTACGAGTCCACATCAGGAGTGAATGGGTCTGTGATGGAAGGCGAAGCGTCAACGCCGGAAGGCTGAGGGTCTGTACCGGAAGCTGATGAGTCTGTGCTGGAAGCCAGGAGATGAGGTCCAAGGTAAAGATGAAGACTGGAGCGCCTCTGAAGAAACCAAAGCAGATCCGTCCTTCTTCATGTCCCCTTTATACCATCCAGGCGACAAGCCCCAGCGTGTGGAATTACTGATTCAGTTTAGTTGGGTTTCTCTTATTCAGGTTGCACAACCAATCAACCAGCACACCAACCAACCTAGCCATGATTGCCAGATGCGAGTGGGGCCACTGGCCCCTGATTACTTTCCACAGTCACCAACGCACAGTGCTTTCTTCTCTACAATTAGAGAAGTACTGAGGTTCCCCCACATGTTCCCCAAGCGGCGTGCGTTGGATGAGCCTTCTTACCACCTAGGAATGGCACAAGGGTCATTTTAATCCACAGTGGTCTGAGGAGCGTCTCCACCCTGACTCCTCTGCCACATACCGCGGAGGACAGTTCGCATGCTGGCCATGTCTATGCAGCAGTCTGCTCTGTTGGACAAGTTACTCTTCGAGTGTGTCATCGGGATAATCCCACACAACCTCTGCTGCTCCCCGTCATCACCCTCCATTTTACGTGAGAGAAGCGACACTAGCCCAGACGTTCCTACTTCCATATGCAGAGCTAGTTGCGTGCATTTGCATAAGGTTTTACAGATTGTCTTAGTTACTTTTCTCTCATTGCTGAGACAAAATACCCAACACCCAAAGTTAAAGGAAAAAGGGTTTAGTTAGCTCACAGTTTATAGAGGTTTCAGTCCACAATTGGCTGGTTCCAAGGCAGGGTGGCATGGCCGACAGGCAGAAGGCTGCAAGGCAAGCAAGGGGGTAAGCAAAAGGGAATAGACAAGCCTCTTTCTGTCCCTTGTATTTTATTCAGACTATCTGCCCTTAGGGTGGGTAGCACTCCCACCCTTAATCCCAGCACCCTTAATCCTAGCATCACATTTCTGATCCCAGCAGAACTGTGCCAAACCCATCAGTGGACTAATTTAGTCATCACACATTCTAGATCCAGCCACCTCTGAAAACACCCCATGTATGACCACATGAGGCTTTGGGGGGACATCTAGACACAAACCCTAACACAGATACACCAGGTCTGTCTGGCTTTCTGCCAGTTCGCTTTCTGTGTGTGTCCAAGACAGTCCTTGCACTTGAAATACGGTTCCCCATTCATTTCCAGGACTCTCGGGGCAGAGCCATTAAAAATGCAGAGGCCACGTGACTCCTCACTGTGAAGGGTGTTAAAAACTCACATACCACAGCTCTGCCAAGGAGCAGGGATAAATACGGCAGGTATGAAATGGGTCTAAATTGCTCTTGATGACTCGATTCAATAATATTGGTCTTTTCCTTACAGTGCCGTATAACAATAGTCATTTTCAAAATGGGGTACTGCAGTTGTTTTTAAGAGAGAATTGACAATTTTGACCTGCAGAGTAGTAATTTGCAAAATGTTCTTTCTTTAAGCCATTCATCGGGAAATGCAGGAAGCCACCAAGTGTCAAACTTGAGGCCAAACGGCTGTAACTAATGATGGCGCTAAGTGCAGGGAGAAAGCGCAGCCTCCATGATGGTGCTCCGAATGGGAAGAGAGGCCAGGGAGCAGCAGAAACGAGGGCTTCATTCCAGACAATTGGGCTCAGAAGTCCCCGAATAAACCTTATATTACTGCACTTTGCAGGCACAGTTTACATTGTTGGCTCTGCACTTTACAGCCTCAAAATGAGACTTGATCCAGAAAAATAACTGCTTTAGACAAAGGGACAGCGGTGTCTAGAACCACTTACCAGACACTCCTGTTAAACGCTCGCCTCTGCAAAGGGCTGGATTCTTTATGCAGATCTGTGAGAGCCCAGGGACTCTGCTTGGAGTGGATTGCACTTGAGAATGACAGGAGAAAGCTATCTGTCCCTTACTCTGTCATGCTTGTTTATGTGGTCTTCGAGTTGTGTACGTGTATGTATATATCATGGCTGTGCACCAGAGCCACTTCTCTATTTAGCTCTGCTCCTGTGTGTGGTATTCTTTTCAGAGTTTTCTCCTGTATTTCTCCGCCCAAGCACACCAGTTGCAGAAGGCAGGCTGACTATTAGGTTCACAAATTTGATTGGTGGATGGAAAGGGGGAGTTAACGTATTACACAGCTCAGAGCAGAAGTGGCTTTCTGTTAAGACACACCGTTTCCTGTTTTGGAATTTCCAAAAGCCTGAAGCACTGGAGAATTTTATCAAAGCCTTCTCAGGGTACTAAGAGGAGAATGGGGGTGGTTTTTTTTTTTTTTGTAGTTTAAGAGATGAAACTGGGACAAAGGTCAGGACAGGATGATGGAGTTGATGTAAGTCCACCCTGCCATCTGACAGCTCTCAAAGGGCTCAGGACACAAGGGGGGACATTGCCTGCCCCGGAAGAGCGGCACACGCTTCCCATTTGCCTTGGAATTCTTGGCTTTCACCAAACTGTACTGTCGTGTAGTTTGGAAGGGAGTGTGGGGGTCCTGAGGGCCCGCTTTGGCTTTAGGTGTCAGTAGCAACCACAAGAGAGTCAGAGGACTCTCTTCTATTCTACAGACTCCATTTATAGGCCCATTTGTTGCAAGCTTGGGAGAGGAGGTCCCAGTAATGAATGAGATTAATTTCCTTTCTCCTCAAATATTTTGTGATTTTGCCAAAGATGTATTTAAATGGATAGATACGAAGGCCAATTAATGGAAATATGAAGCGGTGGGCTGGGTGAGGGATGGCTTTCTTATTCCCACCAGATGAAGGCCTGTGGGAAGTCAGCCAGATGAGGGACTTTGGTCCCTTTGCAAAGGAAGCCAGGAGGTGAGGATGGGGAGGCTTGGGAGCCTCTCAGAGAGGGTGGTAGAGTTGAAGTGCGGGCAGCCACTGGCCTTCAACAGGACCACGGGTCACGAGGATTGGTCAGTTTTCTGCTTTTAAGTCCACCTTGTCCAATGTTTGGCTTTCAAGACTAGAACAAGGAAGAACACTTCAGTGAAGGTGATATTAATGTTTCAATGAAAGAATTTCATCATCTCATGGTCCCGTCAAGTAAAATAAAAACAAGAATCTGGGCTAGATGCATCCAAGCACTATTAATTAAAACGCACTTAAAAACTGGTAGGCTCAGAAGCCATACTGGTGCTGACACCCTTTGGTGCATCCTCCTGAAGTCACCTCAGCCCATCTGTACCATCAGCCACGTGCTGTCACCCTGAGTGTCAGTCAGCATGAGCTCAGTTACTGTGGTAACAGTAGTGCTGAATCTCAGTGGCCTAAAACAATAGCATTTATTTTCTCCCACATCATGTCCTCCTGCAGAAGGGCCGAGGGCTCTGCTCTGTGCAAGCCTCACCCAGGCAGGGAGGGACGTCCATCCCCACCACTCCCCAGGGACTGGGGCCCCGTCTTGCGCTCTGCATTTCATAGTGCCCTATACTTTAGGATGCCTTCCTTAACACTGTGTCCCTTTCCACTGTCTGTAATAGGCCCGTGTTGGCAGGAAACCCTGAATCTGCTTCCACGTGGGTCCCAGTTACTAGAAATGCACACCATGAAATTTTCTAACTCTTCACCTAGAGTCAGGGCAGGCCGGACCAGAGTTGGCAACATTATTTTAGTTCGTAGTGTATCATTAGGACACATGGAGCATGGAAGACAGTCCTGGTTTCTCTTTTTGGGGGAGTACTTAGCAATCTTTTATCAAGTATGTAGGTTCATCCAAATACTGCAAGAACCATGTTGCCTTAACTTTATATCTAAGGGTCATTCTGGATTCGTGAGCCAGATTTAAATTCCAGAGAATTTATCTGGCAAGTTGCTGCCTTGGTGCTTCTTTGATGGGATAGTGTGGGATTGGGCCACCAGGAGGTTTTGAAAATTCAAGTTTAGGTGACTTGAATCATGTTAGAGATGCCATACTTTAGGGTTTCAGTCTACTGGCAGCCCACTACCGATTTTTGCACCTGACCTGGGTCTGGACCTGTGTATCATCATGCATATTCCAAATGCCTCTGGTCTACAGCATGCAAAGGCAGCTGGGGTAGTGGCAGGGGGACTTGACTCTGCATCCTTTCATCGCTGACTACCAGGTGGTCACTATTTCCACTTCAGCCTCTATGACAAGTGTCTGATAGTCCCTGCACCTATGTTTCCTGAGTAATTTCAAAACTGTTGCTCTACAATGCAATCGATCTTCAACAGATGTCTTTTCTTGCTGTCGATCCCTGGTGTGGCAGTGCACTCTCCCAGGTTTTTCTTAAATCATGCAGAAGATGGGAAAGAAACTCCTTATACAGATGGGGCGACTCTTTGCTCTCTTTCCCATAGACGCCTTGTTTACTCACCTGCTGGTGGTGCTGTACAGAAGACAGGAGAGTGGCCAATGTTGGCTGAGATCCCACTGCAGTGATTACAGCCTTCAAGAGAAGTCATGGCTGAGAGATCTGTTGCTCCACTTTTACACTGTAAAATACCAAGTGCTACATTTAACATTACCAGTAAATGAGTTATCTTCCACATTTCCTGTGCACTATGTTTTTTTTTTTTTTTTTTTTTTTTTTTTTCTTGTGCACTATGTTTAAGAATTGCGTGGTGTGGTCACCACCAAGGACCACTATATTGACTTACGAGAAAGTCACTGGAATCCAATATTCATGGACAGCAGGCCATGTTCATGGAGGGCAGCGTAACAAGTCTTGATGTAACCAAGATTAAGTAAATGGCATTCATAAGCTGAAGAAGCAAAAATGTACATGTTATTTCAATACACCAGGCTCCAAAGATCAGTGGCCATGGCCTTGTGAGCAGTAACAATGTTGTTGCCTTTTTCTTGTGTCAGGAGATATAAAATCAGCTAGAAATGGGTATTTGACAATAAAGGACATGAAGAGATGCTTCCCAGAACTGAGCAAGAAGAGATGGGATGTAAATTGTACCCCAAACAATTACATAAGTACTAATGTACCAAAACGTACCCGAAACTATCACTGCAGTGACAGCAATGAGTGTATCCACTCCTAGAAGCATGTTTTGCCCCTCTTTATGACCCTTCTTTCTGCTCCTCCCTGACATTCCCCCTCCCCAAGCAGCCACAGATCTGCTTCCTGTCGTATAGTTCGGGTTCAACTTTCTAGAATTTTATGTAAATGGAATTGTACGGTATGAACAAGTGTCTGTATGGATGGAGACTTTTAATTTTCTTAGATAAGTGCCCGAGAGCGGAATGGCTGCTCATTTGGTAGCTCTAGTTCCTTCTCCCAACTTTTGGTGTGTTGCGCTTTTGCTTTCATTCAGTTCATAAGATGTCCTAACTTGATTTATTCCCTTTCAATAGATTCTATGACTCACGTGTTATTTAGAAATGTGGGAACTTGCTTTTCAAATATTTGGTGATTTTTTTTCCAGATATCTTCCTGTTATTGATTGACAACTTAATGGCATTCTAATCAGAAAGCATACCGTGCCTGAATTCAAACCTCTAGAAGTTACTAAAACTCGTTTTATTTTCCATTGTGTATCTTAGGAAGTATTCTGTACTTACTTGAAAAGAATGTTCAATCTATTATTGTTGATTGGACTATTTATTATGTCTAGGTATTTGATGTCCCCTAAAAGCTCATGTGCTAAAGGCTTGGTCCCAGCACGAAGTGCTTTTGGGAGTGGGGCTTAAGAGTTGAGCTTAGCTGGAGGGATTTGGGTCGCTGGGTGATGCCCACCTAGGGGATTTTGGGACCCTGGCCCCTTCCTCTCACTCTCTGCCATGTGTTCGCTCTCTTTTTCTTGTTCCTTGCAGTTTGATCTTTGCTGCATTTATTATGAAATTCTGCTATTAGATGGGTAGATCTCTAGGAAAACTATACTTTTTTGATGCACTAACCTCATATTACTATGAAATGGTTCTTTTTTATCCCTGGTGATATTCTTTGTTCTGAAATCCTTTGAGTAGTATTAGAATGACCTACGGTTTTTAGTCTTTTCACTTTTTTTTTTTTTGTTTGTTTGGTGGTGCCGGGGATTGAACTCAGGCCCTTGTGCTTGCAAGGCGAGCACTCTAATCACTGAGCTAAATCCCCAGCCCCTAGTCTTTTCACTTTTATCCTATTTGGGTCCTTATATTTTAAGTATATTTCTTCTAGGCATCATATATTAGCTCGATCTTGCTGTTCAAACTTCAGTTAGTCAGTCTCTACCTGTTAACAGTGTGGTTAGGCCACCTGCATTTCATACAGTTGAGTTTAAACTTGCCGACTTGCTATGTGCTTTTAGTTGTCATGTGTGCCCTTTCTGCGTCCTTTGGGATTGAGTATATTTTATGATCCCTTTTTAATCGACTTTGCTATCTCACCAGCTCTATCTATGTGTTGTGTTATTTTAGTGCTTACTTTGGAATTCATAGTACACATCAGTAACCTATCACATTCTTACAACCCTGTAATTTTGTTTTTTCCCTCCCAGCCTTGGCGCTTTTGTCATCAAACACTTTAAGTCTACATATGTTAAAGCCAACTTATAAATGACTTTAAACCATCAGTAATCTTTTAGAGAGATTTAAAACTTAAAATCATCTCCCCACAGTGTTTCCGTTTCCAGTGCTCTTTGGTTACCTGTGTAGGTCCAGCTTTCTCTCTGGAATCGTATTTTCTCCACCTGAAAAATATTCTTTGACATTTATTGTACTGTGGGTTTGTCAATGATGGATTCCTTCAGCCTTTATATGTCTAACATGTTTTCATTTTGGGGATGTGTTCCCTGGTTAGAGGATTCTAGGCTGGCTTTCTTGTTTTCTCTTCTCTTTCAGCACCATAATAGAGATGTGGCTCCACTGTTCCCAGAGCTGCCTTGTCTCTGACTTAGCGATTCACCGCTACCTCATCTTGGTTTGTTTTTGTGTATCTTTACCTCTCTGGGTACTTTTAAGATTTTCATCTTTATCTCTGGTTTTCAGCAGTGATGTGCTTTATGTTTCTTGTGCATGAAGTTCTTTGAGCTTCTTGGTTTATAATTTTATCAATTTGCAAAGGTGTTGGTTATTATTTCTTCAAAATGCTTTTGTCTCCTTTTTTCAGGGATTCTAATTATGTGAGTGAAACTGTCACACTGCTTATTCTCATACTATGCATCATTTTTAAGTTTTTTTTTTCTCTCTAGCTATAATTCTGAACATTTTCTATTGAGATGTCCTCAATTCACTCATCTTTTTCCTTTTCTCCCCACTGGCTACTCTCCTGTTAAGCCCATCTAATGGATTTTCAGTTCAGCCTTTCATTGCCCATCTGTAGTTTTGTTTGGCTTCTATGTACTTCCAGAAGACCCAGCAGGCCCAAGGAAAGCACTTTCCATGACCAAGCTTTCCTCTAGCTTTTCAAATACATGAAATATCCTCACAACACTAATTTTAATGTCATTCGCTGCTCATTCTGTCATCTCTGTCATTTCTCAGCTTTCATTTTTTAATTTATTTCCTTCTACATTTTGGGTGGTATTTTCCTGCTTCTTTACATGCACGTTGATTTTAGATCGGATGCCAGGCACTGTGTTTTATCTGTTGAATGTTAGATACTTATGTGTTCTATACATTTTCTGAAACTTTGTTCTGCAGTAAGGTTAGGTTACTCAGAAAGAGTTTTATGCTCTTCTTGGAGCTTGCTTTTAATCTTTGCTGGGCAGATCACACAGATCAGTATTTATTCTAGGGCTAAATTTCCCTACAATAAAGCTAAGATATTTGAGAACATATATAACCTAAAACAACTTCTTATCCTGTCTGTACATTTGACTGAAAGTTTTTCTGGATGTGAGTTCTACTATGAATTAGAAAAAAATCTTCTAATTGAAGATTTTTTCATGTGAAGGCAACGTTTTGTTATTTTGAGCACATAGTGCTGCCGCTAAGATTTCCAAACTCACCTGCTTCTTTACACCTTGTGTATGACTATTTCTTTCTGAAAACTTCTAGAATCTTTATTTTGCTCTGAAATTTTATCCTGCTGAATCTAGGAGGCTAATTTTATCCATCCTTCTGGGCAATTGGTGAGCTCTTTCAGTGGGAAACTCATGTACTTTGGTTCTTGGAAATCTGCTTGAAATGTTTTGCTGATAATTATCTCCAATTGTTTTTCTGGAAATACTGTCATTTGAATGTTGTACTATCTGATATAATAATTTTATCTTTCTAGAGTGAAAATGATACTGTCCACCTCTTTTCTTTCTACTTTCTTCTCTATGATTTTTTTTTAAATTAAAAGAAGACAATTTATTTTAAAATGGTGAAAAAGGGGGAAAGGGAGATGATAGATAGCTACTCGATGAGTAGGGAGCATTTGAAAATGAAATAATTCTTTTCTATGATATTTTAAAACTTATCTCCCAAACTTTTTCATTGCTGTTTTGTCTCTGCTGTCATGTTTTCAGTGTCCAAGAATTCATTTTCATCTCCTGATTTTCTTCTTCCTCCTCTCTTTGATTCATGTGCTGTGACCCTGTTTCCTGCCTTCTCCCTCTTGCTCGGTTGCTCTGGTCTGCTTGGTCTTTTGCTCTCTGTTCTGTCTTCAGGCTGTCCGTCCACCACCTGATAGTTCACCACCAGTGCTCTGGAGGCCAAGGAGAAAATGGTGGCTGTGTTTATGTGCAAGGTTCTCTAATTCCCTTTTTCCTTGTACTGTGTATAGTGTTCACTGTTCACAGTCTCTTTGGTTGTCCCAGAGAAAATCCCTCCCGACTACTGAGACGAGGTAGGGGCAGTTTTCTGGTGGTGTGCAATCAGGAGTGGGAGATTCATTTATTTATGTGTCTGTAAGAATGTACTCTGCACTAGGCACGAGTGTGCACACTTTACAAAGGCTAGCTTATAAAGAAGAGGGAAGTGCTAATTCCCTATTTTTCAGATGCAGGAACTAAAGCACAGAGTGGTGAAGTAACTCGCTCAAGACTTCTCAGGCAGCAAGTGTCCGGCTGTCACTCGCAGCCTGGCAGTGGGCTCCTTAACAGGCCGTCTTGACAGAGTCACATGGCCAGCTCCGGATCTGACAGTGACACTGTTTCAAAGGCTCCTCCTTGTCTTAGCGACCTCCACTGTCTCACCCTGCTTGCTTCCAGAGGTGACAGCCAGTGCCACCGAGTCAAAGCCTCGTGAGCACTCTCGTTTGGGCTGTTTCTTGGCTTCCCTGACTGTTGGCTCAGAATTGCCGGGACAGTCACCATTCGTGCTTTCTAGCCTCCAAAATTAGAGGAGAGTTATCTTTTCTCTCCTTCTGCTGTGCTTTCCAGTTTATTCTTGTAAACAGTATCTCTCTGCTGCAGTTTAGTGGGCTTGTAGGAGAAGGTGTGTTAGATATATGTGGTCCATCTGCTGTCTACATTGAGGTCCTCAGGTGGAAATGTACCCCATCCTAGTGAGCATGTAGATTGAATTGGATTTATAGGTTAGAGAACACTGATTGTTTCTTGCACCTCTAAATTTGTGGCTAGAACTGATCCCATTGTATGTACTCTGATGTGTACCTATTTCTATGTCTTTAGGAAATCCACATGTATGTGTCTGGAATAGGGGTATTTGGGGGATGTGAGAGGGTTTCTTAGGTAGGACATGGCATTGAGCTACCTAACCTCGGGAAGGGTCATAACACCTATAGCTTCTCCTTGGTGATATCTTGTTATGGCTTGTGCCTAGACGTGCCCCTCACAACCCCTCATGTAGTCATAAGTGGCTGCATGACTACATGCAGACTATATGCAGTTTTTCCCAGAGGTGGCTGGATCTAGTGTGTGATGCTGGGATCAAGGATGTTTGATTACTAAATAAGTCCACTGATTGGTTTGGCATTCCCCTAATCCTAGTAGCCCAGGTAGAGTATAAAAGAGGCAGAAAGAAGCTGCTAAGGTCCCTTGCTTGCTGTATTAGTTACCTTTCTAGAATCATTGGTTTGCAAGACAGCAAATTTAATACAGGACAATTACAAGTTACAACATTCACCCACGAGCCAGATGCAGGAAGAGTACAGAATGTCTGTCTAGGCACTGGAGATGTGAAAGATCCAATCAAGGGCTGGGAGCCCACAGCACTGTCCCATGTACGTCCATGTCTGCAGATTATGGCTAAAGAAATCTTTACTGGAACCAGGATACGATGCTCACAGCAGAGATGACAACCAGAGGTCCTCTGAAGCATCAACAGCCATCCTCAGCAACAAGAAGGCCCCGAGCTCCTTCTGCAATGAGAACAGCTGAGTCCCCTTTAGGAGAACCAGCCACAACAGAGCTTCTCTTGGGAAACAGCCCGCCAAACTAGCTTCTGCTCCCACTCTGCTTTATGTTGCGTCAGCAACAATCCTCAGGTGGATCCTCTATGCCCAGAACCTCACCAACTCAGTCCAGCTGGGTGTTCCTGCTTAAGTTGACCACAATCGATGTGCCACACTTGTTTTGCTACTTTATGTCCACTCTTTCTCCTCTGAGATGCCTGCCTGCCGTGCCACCGTGCCTTGGAGTCAGCTGATTATGGACTGAAACCTCTACAAACTGTGACCTAAATGAACCTTTCTTCCCTTAACTTGTGGGTGTTGGGTATTTTGTCTCAGCTATGAGAAAGATAACTAAGACATAATCCTAAAGGAGGTTTCCCAGGCTGCAAGCACCCTTCGGCCTGGCATCTTTGATACTGTGAGTGTAAGTTAGGGAGGATATAGTGGCCCCCAGTTTTTAAACTTTTCCCCTTGTATCAGTGTCTTAGTCAGAATCACGTGGTCTTGCCTGCTTCCAGGCTGCTTCTCACTCACTGGCCCAAAACCTCGAGCTGGGGCAGGTCATGCACCCTCTAGCTCAGCTGCAACCGCTTATTGACCTCTATTCTGGGTGGAGGATGGCTCCCATGTGGTGCACTTGGAGATGAACTCGCCCAGTCCCTGCTGTCTGGAGCTGGTGATCCAGGAGGGAAGATAAACGCAGAGCTCAGTATCATACTACGTAATAGATGCTTTCACAACGGTAAAAAATAAAATGTGCTGGAGAGAGTGCGAAGAAGGAGTGATAGTTTTGCCTGGAGAGAGGAAGGAAAGCTCCATATACACTGTGACCTGTGCATTCATTCTCAAGAGACAGCACCCCTGTTCCTGGCTATGGAAAGAGTGTTAGCAAAGGGGGCAAGGGTGAGAGAGAGGAGAGAAGACAACAGGACGCCAAGCAATGCGAACATGTGCTGCTACTTTACCACATGTCAGAGCATCGATAGGACAGGAAGTAGGGCCAGAATTATCCAGACTGAGCAGAGAGGTTGGAGAGACACAGTCCAGCAACCTGGTGGGGTCACACTGAAGACTGGTGTGCAAACCTAGTATTATCAGTGACTGTGCACATCACTTAAATTTTCCTCAATTTCTTTATCTGTAAAATGAGACTGATTACAAAAGTATGCCAAGTGAACCATGTAAATTGTTCAGCATAGTATGCGACCTGTAGGATAACTGGTCAAGTGTTAGCTCTAATTTTGTCTTTCCATCATGCTAAACAACGATCTATTTTTCTTTATGTTCTCCTTCATCCTGCAAAGGATTCAGTGGAGGAAAACTATATTGAAGGTCTTGTAGAGAATACCATGAGTTCAATTTGAGAAACAATGCATTTATTGTGCCTGTGAGATACCCAAGTGGAGATACAAAACAGAGATTTCTAGAATTTGGTTCAGGGTGTTAAGAGGAAAAATCAGATATAGATTTGTGGTCACGGCTGAAGTCACGGGAGGAATGAGATTGGAAGGGGAGGGCAAGTGCTAATGCAGAAGACTGGAATGGTTCCCTCGAGGGATGCCTCCATTTCAAAGCTGGAGGAGGGGGAAGAGGCAGGCAAAGTGGAAAGTATCGTAGTCAGCTCGGCCTACATCAGAAAACACCACGGGCTGGATGGTTTAAACAGGAGCAATTAATTTTCTCATAGTTCTGGAGGCAGAAGTCTGCAGGGTCAGTGTTTAGTGAGGACCCTCTTCCTGGCTTGCAGATGGCCACTTTTTCACTGTGTCTTCACATGGCATTTCCTTGTGTGCGTATGTGTGTGGGGGAGAAGTAAGATATCTGCTGTCCTTCTTATAAGGTCACTAATCCTGTGATCAGTGCTCCACCTTAGGACCTCATTTTACCTTTTTTACTTCTATAAAGGCTTTATCTCCAAATACAGTCACATCCGAGGTAGAGAATTAAATATGTGAATTTGTCTGTTGTGGGGGGAAATTGGATCTATAGCAGAAAGTGACTGGAAAGACAGAAAGACAGGTGAAAATAAATTAGCACCAGGGAAGCTGAGGGAAGAGGAGTTCATGCCAAGGCAAAGCTAACAATAACAAATAAGTAATAATAATAATGATAATTAAAAGCCCAGATATGATGTATTGTGCAATTACTGTGGGTGGGCCTGTGACACAAGGCGCTTCACAATCCTTCAGATCACCCTGTACCGTCAGCACCATCTTGGAACTCGAAGCTTGCAGGAGTTGAGTAACGCGACTGGGCTCCTGTGGCCGGTGAGTCAGGAGCTGGTCTCAAACCTGGATCTCTGACTCTGCAAGCTGAGTCCTTCCCATCATGCCTGGAGGCCTCTACTGTGGGAGGATGCTGTGGAGAAGAGGTCGTGGGCTTGGAGGAGGCTCCAGAGGGCTGGTATGGTACAGAAGTGAGAGGGGCAGGCTTCGGGCTGGGGGCTGCACAGGGAGATGGAAAGTGAGAGCTGGCCGATCTAGACCACGCTGAGGAGTGCTGTTGGATACTCAGGGAAAGATCACTGCATGGTCCAGTGGCAGCTGACCTGGCAATGCAGACTCATTTTCCCTCTTTCTCCCCTCCCCCAGCATGTTCCATGCACTTTCTAATAAGATAGTAGCTTATATGGCTCCTGCAGCAGGTTTTTTTTTTTTTTTTGAAAATGAAGCTAAGCCCCCGGACCATCGGGCCTCTTCCTCTGGAGATTCTCAGTGTGCATAACCTAATTTGCTTTTTGAGAATTTTAGAAACTTCTCTGTATAGTCCAGACAGCCCTAAATTTATTAAACTTTGCAATTCTTTAAGCTTTTTGGTTTTTTTTTTTGGTAAAAAATAATGTTCCATCAATTCAATTCTAAGGATTATAGTGTTCTGTGGGTTTAGAACACATTGGGTTTAGCTTATGTAGTCTGTTTTCAAGGGCAGAAGTCAATGAATGCTTTCCTGTAAAGGGCCAGAAAATAAATGCTATAGGCTTTGAAGGCAGTAAGTTCTCTGTCACTGCTACGTGGCTCTGGCATTGCGGCACAAACCCAGGAGCAGACTATGCGGTGAGCATGGCTGTGTCCCAGCAAAACTGCCGACAGGAGCGGCGGGCGGGCTGATTTTGGCTTGGCGGCCACAGTGTCTGAGTCCTGGTAAGAGAAACATAAGTGTGAGTGGAAAGAGAGAAGGAGACTGTGGGTTGGTCAGGGAGAGACCGCAGGGCTGAAAGAAGGGAAAGATACAAAGAAGCTCATGGTGTTCCCTGAGTGCTAGAAGTCTCTCATCTTCCGGCACCTCTGGAATCCACTACGGCAAGGGGGTCACACAGCTTCTTCCTTTCCCACTGTCTGTTTGACATGATCAAGGTAGGGAAGGTGTTCAGAGTCTCCTCTTGGGTCCCTGCTCTGTATGTAGAGGGACACAGAGCATTTCCGGTATCCGCAGCCTTGCGACATCAGGAGTTAATAAACCCTATCACTCTTGCCATCGCTGGTGCCAATCTCGTGGCTCTACCACCCCGAGGACGCTGTTTGCCAGTGGCAGGCATCTTGGGGAGACCTGTGGTGGCGGGCCTGATGGGAAAGCAGTGCACACCACTCTGCCACCTCAGCTGGGCTGCAAATGCTTCTAAGCACCTTATCTTCTGGTGTGGCCAGTATGTTCCAACTCTTGAATTTTTTCCTTCTACAGTCAAGAAACTAGGAACACATCATTAGGCTGATTCCAGCTTAGCTGTATGAGTGTGGTGACTGCCGATGGTGGCGTGTCAACTTGAATGGATTAAGAAACACCTAGCAGATTAGTAAAGCACAGTTCTGAGAGCCTCTGTGGAGACTCACAGGGTAGACCAGCTAGCTGAGGTGGGGAAGACCCACCCTGGATGAGCGCGACACCAACCAACAGGCTTGTTTCCCAGATGGGATAAAAGGGGGAAGAAGAAGGAAGCAACGCCATTTAGAAAGAGCCTGGTCTTCGCCCTTGCCTTTGGACGTCAGTCTCAGTTTCTGTAGCTCCCAGGGCAGACTCACACCAGTGACTCTACAGTGAGCGTCCAGGCCTTGCCCGTGGACTGGCGCTGCCTCCTTCATCCTTCTTGTTCTGCGGCTTCCTCACTCCTGCCCTGAGCAGCAGTTGGATCATCTGGCTCTCCAGGGCGTGGTCACTGTGGGCTCTCCTGCCTTCGATGCTGTAAGCCTACCTAATAAATTCCTGTGCATAGCTGTACGTATATTTTCTATTGATTCTGTTCCACTAGAAAATGCTAACTAATACGAGGACCAAGAGGAAGAGGAAGGCAGCAGGAAAAGACAGTTCACAGGCAGCCAGCACCTGCTGATGCCAGGCCCTGTGGCAGGCTTTTTAAATGCTACCTCGTGCATTCTTGAATCACTGAGTAAGTGATACTGTTTTCACGTCTCCTGAAAACCAGAAAGAAGGTATATCTTACCCAAAATTATATAGCCAACACAAGGGCCAGCCAGAAATACAACCCTAGACAGCCTGCAAACCCTGTGCGATTCTTGTTACCCCACCCTAAGACACCTCCTTGAAGGATGTGAAATCTCTTTCTGACTTCCGAGGAAGCCAGACGACACACTGCTGTGATGGAGGGTGGGACAGGATGTGGCTGCCAGGTGACTTCCTCTGCTCTTCGAGTCAAGCCTCTGTTATTGGGGATCACGGTAGTGTGCTGCTCACTGCCTTCTCGGGACATATGACGAGGTAGGGTAGAGTCTGGCGTGTACACTCAGCCTTGGATCAAAACCATTAGAGTCAGTGCTGAGGCCTGTGTGTGAGACACCTGGCAGCTGGCTATCCTGTTCTCCGACCAACATTTTGCTTAGCCATTGGCCCATGGGGGCCCAACATTAATGACCAGTTCTGCCTACCGTAACAACTGGCTGTTGGCTCTGCTTGATTTGAGCCCATGGTCCTTGTGGGAGGTGTGGGAAATAGGGATAAGAAATTTCAACACATATCTTTGGATAACCGTGCTTATTAGTCAGGGATCTCCAGAGAAACAGAGTGGATGGGATATCCTGCTCACTCTGTTATATGGAGATTTATGATAGGATTTATTATGAGAATTGCCTCACCTAGTTATGGAGATGGAGAAATTCAAGTCTGCCATCCTCTATCTGAGCCCTGGGAAAGCTGATGGTGTAATTCAGTCTGGGTCAGAAGCTACAGTCCCAGGAGTACTGACGATGAGACAGGATGGACGTCCCAGCTCATGCAGAGAGACTGAAATGTCCCCTCCTGCACCTGTTTAGTCTGCTCAGTCCTCGAAGGATTAGACAGTGCCCGCCCGCATGGGTGAGGGCAGATCTGCTTTACCCAACCTACCAGCTCAAAGGCTAAGCTCCTCTAAAAATGCTCACACAGCCACCCAGAAACAATGTTTTGCCAGCTGTCTAAGAACCTCTCACTCCAGTTAGACTGACACATAAAATTAATTGTTGCTCTATGAGATCAGCGACTGTCTGAATGGGCAGAACCCCCATGACAACACACGTGGGGTGCTCTGGCTGGGACAAGGTATGAGTTACCACACAATGGGCTTGGAGGAAGCATTGACCAGACAGCCAGGCCTTCTGGCCCCAGTCCTGTAGCAGAGAGAATTGGGGCTGTCCTGGATCTTCAACTCCGTGGGTTCACCTCACTTTAATGTGCAGAAACATCCAAGAGCAATTCATGTGTAGCGATCCCAGTTTGGAAACAGTCAAGATATCCATCAATAGGTGGCCATGGAAGAAAGGGATGTTTTATCTGCATAATGGAAAAGTATGGATACACAATATCATGAAGCGAACTCTTGGCCCTTGGCCTAACATGGAAAAATTTCACACTAATTATGCTGAGCAAAGAGAGCTGGACAAAAGAGATTGCATAGTCTGTGACTCTAGTTATATAAAATGAAGAAAATGTAAACTAATCTGTGCCTAAAACTAATTTCTGGTTGCCCAGGGATGCTAGGTTCTGGGGGTGGGGGAGGAAGGAATTACAAAGGGGCAAGAGGAAACGCTGTGGGTGTTAGGATGTTGGATATGTTTAAAATCTTGATGGAGGTCATCAGGTTCTTCTGTGTCTTCATTAGTTTGGTTTATATCTTTTTTTTAATCACTGAAGGCTCCCATTGTGTGAACACCCAGTGGTTTGTTCATCTGTTCAACTTTGGCTGGAAAATTTGGTTGGCTCCAGATTTGGTCAATTCTTCATAAGGGTGCTGTAAATCTTTCTATGTAGGTGTTTATGTGGATATAAATTTTCATTTCCTTTGTGTACTTAGAAACACAATTGTTAGGTTGTATAGGAAGAATTTAAATTTTGTAAGACACTGCCAAACTGCTTTCTAAGGTGGTTATACCATTTTGCATTTCCATCAAATGAAAAGAAATTTCCATTCCCGATGCTCTGTGTACTCACCACCATTTGGTATTGTCAGTATTTGTTTTTTAGCCAGTCTAATGTGGAACATCTTTTTGTTTGTTTATTCGCCATCTGTATATCATCTCTGGTGAAGTGTTGGCCCAGACCGTTTGTCCACTTTGGAAATTAGGTTGTCTTCTTCTTCTTAAGTTTCCAGGTCTTTATATATTTTGAACACTAAATGTGTTTTTCGGTTATTTTCAGAAATATATTGTAAATAATTTTTTCCTGTCTGTGATTTGTCTTTTCACTCTCATAATGATACATTTCATAAGGCAATTGTTTTTAATTGTAATGAAGTCCAACTCATCAGTGCTTTTTCTTTCATGAATTGTGGTTTTGGTGTTCTACCTAAAAACATTGCCAACTCGAAGTTGCCTGAATTTTTCCCCATGTTATTTCCTGAATGTTTTACACTCATATGTTTTACATTTTGTTCTGTGATCCATTCTGAGTTAATTTTTGTGAAAGGTATAAACTTAGTGTCTAGGTTTACCTAATGAATGTTGATAACGAGTTTTAGCACCATTTGTTGAAAGTTGTCTATTGAATTACCTTCACTTTTTTTTTTTGTTAAAGTTGAGTTGACTCTGTGTATTGTGTGTTCATGTGTCTGTGGATTTATGCACATGTGTTTCTAGGCTATTGATCTTATTTCATTGGTCTATTTGCTTGTTCCTTCACCAGTAGCATACTCTCTCAGTTACTGTAATTTATAGTAAGTTTTGAAGTTGGGTGCTATCGGTCTTTAGACTTTGTTCCTCAGTATGGTGTGAGGTTCTCTGGATCTTTTTTGCCTTTCCACGTAAACTTTAGAATCATTTTGTTGGTCTCCACAAAATATCTTCCTGATATTTTAATTGGGATTATATTGAATCTATAGATCGATTTGGAAAGAATTGTTATCTGGACAGTGTACACTCTGTATGTTTGGACATGAAGTATGTAACCATTTATTTATATCTTCTTTGATCTCTATCAGTAGATTTTGCTAGTTTTCTTTGTGTGGATTGTATACATATTACAGTAGATTTGTTCCAAAGTACTTTGTTTTGTTTGGTGCTAAGCTAAATCAATTTAAAAATTTCAAGTGTTCATTACTTTTATATAGAAAAACTAATACACAATTGACTTTTGTGTATTAGTCTCATATCCTTCATAATAGCAAATTAATTTCAGGAGTTTCTTTTTTACTGATGTTTTGAGATTTTCCACATAAATAATCATTCCATCTGTGAACAAAGATAATTTTATTTATCCTTTCCCAGTGTTTATAACTTTTATTTCTTTTTTGTCATATTTCATTAGCTACAATCTGAATAGAAATATGATGCTGTATAGGAGTGATGAGAAAGGGCATCTTTGCTTTGTTCCTGATTTTACTGAGAAATCATCTAGTTTCATATTCGTAAGTATACTTTAACTATCAGTTTTCTGGTTTGGAAGACATCTTTGTAAATCAAGTTCAGAAATTTCCCCTCCCTTGCTAGTTTGATGAGATTTAAAAAAAATCATGGGTAGGGGCTGGGGATTTAGTGCAAGTGGTAGATGCTAGCCTAGCAGGTGCAGTGCCCTGAGTTCGATCCCCAGCACCAGCGCCCCCAAAATCGTGGATGGATGTGGGATTTTGTCAAATGCTTTGCATGACTTCTTTATATGATCATATGATTTTTCTTCTTGCTGATGTGATGCATTCCATTAATTGATAGTTGAAATGTTCATGTTGTCTTACATACCTGGAATGAATTCTACTAAGTTATGGCATATTATTCTTTTTACATATTGTTGGATTCAGTTTGCTAGTATTTTGTTGAGGCTTTTTGCACGTATGAGAGGTGACTGAAATAAACAGCGAATGTTTACATTTTAAAATTATTACAATAAAAGACACATTATCTTTAATTTTACTTAAAATATTTCTCCTCACTTCAAACACACTTATTCCATTGTACGTGTCACTTTCTGAAGCAGCTCTAGAAGTCTTCTTTCATGTCTTTATGAGGTACGATGAAAACAATGTTCAATACTGCTGCTGCGCACTGTTCAGTGGAAAGGCACACTGGTAATGACACTAGGATGTGCCTTCATACACTTTATTCAGTGCATCTGGCACTGTATGATGTTTGCCTCTTTCCCAAAGTCAAAATGACCTTGAAAGGTAAATGTTTTTAATTCATTCAGGACGTCAAGTAGCCACGACAGAGCAACCAAAGAGTCATGGAAAAGGACGTCCAGAACTGCTTCACAGGGAGCAAAGAATAATGGGAGAAATGTGTTTCAGACCCAGGAGAGTGTTTGAGTGGGATTAATGGCCGTGTGTCTTTTACTATAAAAATTTTTTTAAAATTAAACGTTCATTATACTTTCTATCACCGTTTGTATATTTACGAAAGATACTGATTTTTAGTTGCCTTTCCGTAGTGTTCTTACCTGGTTTTGGTAGGCTGGCTTCATAGAATAAATGTTTCTTAGGCCTTTATTTTCTGGAAAATTATATGTTATTGGTATCATTTTTCTTGAAACGTTTGGTAGAATTCACTAGTGTAACTATTTAGCTTTGGCATTTTCTGTTCTGAAAGTTTATAAGTCATTGATTAATTTCAAATTATTTTTCACTGTGTGAGTTTTGGTAGCTTATGTCTTCCAAAAAATTGGCTCATTTCATTTATGGTATCAGATTTGTGGACATGGAATTGTTCTTAATATCCTTATTGTTTCCATTATTATGGTTTTGTTGTCTAAGGAATCAGGAATGATGGCGCCTCCTGCAGTCTTGATATTAGTTTATGTCCTTTCTCTTTTTTTCTTTGTTAGCCTGACTAGAGACTTATAAATTTTACTGGAATTTTGAAAGAATCAGGTTTTGGTTTTGTTAATTTTCTCTATTATTTTACTGTCTTCAATTCTGCTGATGTCTTCTTGCGTTTTTTATACTTCATTTTGCTTTACATTTATGTTGTTCTGATTTCTTTAGCTTCCTGAGTGAAATCTTAGTTTATTGGTTTTAGTTATTTTTTTCTGATATATACGCTCAATAGTATCTCTCCAACCACTGCTTTTGTTGCTTACACACATTTTGATAAGTTGGGTTTCTGTTTTCATTTAGTTTAAAATATTTTACATTTCTCTTGGGATTTCTTCTTGTGTTGTTTGGTTCATTGTTTAATCCTCAAAAACTTGAGATTTTTCCAGCTTTCTATTATTGATTTCTAGTTTACTTCCATCGTGATCTAAAAGCAATTTCATATGGCTTTTATTAGTCGATTTGTGCTTTATGGCCATGAATGTGGTCAGTCTTGGTGAATGTCCCATTTGAGCTTCAGAAGTAGGTGTTTTCTACTGTTGTTACTGTCAGATCTAGTTGATGGACAGTGCTTTTCAGTTCAGCTGTATTCTTACTGATTTTCTGCCTGCTGATCTGTCCTTTTGATGGCAGAGATGTGTTGAAGTCTACAACTCTAAGCGTAGATTTCTCCATTTCTCCACATGGTTCTAACAATTGTTGCCATATGTATTTTAACCTGAGATTTGTTTCTGGGCTTGTTATGCTGATCCATGAATATATGTCTGTTCTTTCACTAACATCAAGCTGTCTTGATTACTACAGGTTTATAATAAGTCTTCAAATCAGGTAGTTTTTACTAACTGTTTTTGTTTTTCCCAATTAACCTATTATAGTATCCTTTTTAATACGCTAGAATAGGGCTGCTGATTTCCCAAATACCAAACCAAACCAAAAAAAAAAAAATAGTCATGCTGAAGTTTTTATTGGGATTACCTTAAATGCATAGAACAATGAATAAGTGATGTCCTCAAAAAAGTAAAACTTCCAATCTTGCACATAGTAGGTATTTCTATTTACGTAGATATCCCCATTTTTATCAGTATTTTATAATGTTAACCCTACACCTTTTCACTTATCTTCTTAGAGTTTTACATATATTTTATATTTCTGTGTTACTTTAAATTTCACTTGACCATTTCATTAAGTTATTGAATTTGTTACCATAAATTATTTAGAATATTTTCTTACTATTTTGCAATCTCTAGCACTTTTAGTGCTATCTCCATATTCATTTCATTTCTTTTATTAGTACATGTTTATAGTAATGATGTTTACATCCCTTGAGACGAATTGGTATGTGTACATAATACACCTTAGTTCTTTTTTTCACCCCCTTTACCCTCCTTTCCTCCCCTCTCAATCTCATGAGTCGCTTCCTTTTTCTGGTACATGTTTGCAATGCATAATATTGACATTCCTTGTGTGGAGTTGGTACATGTACATGTACGTAACACATATCAAATCTTATTTTCATCCCTTTCCTTTCCCTCCCTCTTCTCTACTTTCATCTCTCGATCCTCTTCCTCTTTGAAAATGATCTATATCTGTTTTCTATTTTGCTCTTTATTTATACTTTGGATATCTCATACAAGAGAAATCACGCAATACTGAAGCTTGTGTGTCTGATTCATCTCACTTAGCATTATGTCTCAAGGAGCATCCATTTTCTTGCAAATGACTCATGTTGATAGTGGTAATTTTTTGCTTCTAAATTTCCTGAAAAGTTTGGGTGGAAGTTTATCAGTTTTATTGATCATCTTAAGGAGCTATATTTTGGCTTCAATAATTTTCTATAAAAATATCTTTGATTTCTGCTCTTACCTTTACCATTTCTTTTGTCTATGTTTGTGTTGGGATTTGTTTCCTCTTGTTTCATTAGATTCATAGAGTGGAAGTTTAATCATTGATTTGAAAACTTTACTCTTTAATCAGTCTAGTTTTTATCAAGAGGTAGAAGCCATATAGTAAGTTAAACAAGATAAGTTAAATATAAAAATTATTAGAGTATAATAAAAATAACTGTAAGATATATGGGAACTCTCTATGGTATACTTGGGCTGAGATTTATAAAATCCAATTGTTTTATAAATGAGCCAAAACTGGCCTCTGCATTTTGGCTCCTATATTTTTCACTTCTGCACAGGAAGCTGAAACAATTAGCTCAAAAGTCTGTTGGCACCAAATTAAATGTTACACATCCAGTTGCTTTAAATACAGGCCAAATAAGCATATTTTTAGCCATTTGGTACCTACCTGCTTTGCATATGCCACAAAACCACATTGGTTCAACATCTGCCAGGCATTGATAAGATAAACCCCGCTGCTCAGGCTGGGGCTGTCCTTTGGAGCTGTCTGGTCCAGAGACCCCTACCTTGTGCCTAAACAGGTAAACTCCCTGTCTGCTTCCTCCCTCCCTGTGTTTTTTCCTCCTCTGGTTTTTTTGGTGAAGAGGATTCTGTTTTCAGCAAACCATAAGAGTGCCACCCCGTGAAGCCTATTCTATGCTACTACCTTGTAATTCACAGCTTTACTTGTTCAGGCTCGAATCTCTTGTACTCACTACACAAAGGAAGAGCAAACTTGGAAAGTGTTTAGAACTCACTTCAGGAATTGTTGTTCAGTTCATTGGGCAGCAGAGAAGTTTGCTGGCTTAGTCAAGCAGGCGATGGTCTGCAGTCACTGGGAAACCGGGAGGCCACCTTGTGGGTGCAGGCAGCCCGTGGGCCATCAGAAAATATAGCATTTGTGTGACACGTGAGTGGGCGATTTCTACGATCCACACGAGCTATGTGTGGCCTGCAGAAGGAACTGCCATGGCAACCCCTTGGGGACAGGTGGCCACACAGGGACTGATGGGAGGGCTTTAGTCTCTGCAGGTGGGAAGCTCTTGGTCCTGGCAGGAAGTCCGTAGGCTTAGGTGCAGGTAGGAAACCTAAAGAGCATCAGTTTTTGTATCAGGATGTTGGCAGGAATGTTGCCATCTAGCTGACACTACAGGATGCTGTGTGATCTCACGTTCGGGGACAAAGCCACATTGGATGGCCTCACATTCACGCACCTGACCCGCTCTTTGACCTTCTTCCATGCACTCACTGGAAACCCCAGCAGAACATCCTCCTCCTGCAAGGTCTTTCTAGGCTCCTCAACCGAGAAAGCTTAACTCTGCGCTTACTTTAAAAGACGGGTACTCAAATTAAATCTTTCTTTTATCACAGCACACATACCAAAGTGCACATGTGGAAGGAACTGCGTTAAATTGACAGCTGGTACAATATAATCATTTAGTGCTAGAATTTATCTCTTGCTGCTGCATCTCACCAATTTGAATACTCTGTGTTTCCATTTTCCTTCAGATTATACTGCTTTCTGATTTCTCATATGACTTGGTGGGCAGGTTAATTTTAATCATCAACCTGACTGGACTTAGAGAGTGCTGAAGAGGTGCTGAGATCACAGTGGCACCGTACTCACTGGTGGATTAGCCCGTGATGTCCACAGCTGAGTGTGCTGTTAGGAAGTGGTGCCCAGCAGGAGGAAGTGGGTCGCTGCAGATGCTGCCTTTGAATGGTATTTGTTGCTGGCGTTTTCCCATGCTCTACTTCCTGGCCACCCTGATGCGAGCAGCTTTCCTCCACTATGCCCTTTTGCCCTGATATTTCTCCCTTCAAGCCAGCCAACCACAGACTGAAACCTTTGAAACCAGGGGTCAAACTAAATCTCCTCTCCCTTAAGTTGTGGGTGTTGAATACTTACTTTGTCCAAACAATGGGAAAGCTGACCAAAACACTTGGTGTTTAAACCATGGGTTATGTAAAAATTTCCCCAAATTTCCTGATGTTTGGATATTTTCTAGCTATGGTTTTTTTTTTTGTTTTGTTTTGTTTTGTTTTGAGACAGGGTCTTGCCGTGTAGTTCAGGCTGGCTTTGAACTCATTATGTAGCCTAGGCTGGCCTCGAACTTGTGCCTATCTTCCTGCCTCAGCCTCCCAAGTGCTGGGACTACAGGCGTGCACCACCACACACAGCTGTACTGATTTCTAATATAATCTACTGCTACGAGAGAACATAGTTTGTATGATATCAATTATTTTAAATTTATTGAGATATGCTTCATAGCCTGGAATACAGTTTATCAAAGTGAATGCTGCCATGTGCTCATAAAAATTAATTTATAGTTACTGCTGAACTTGTTCTCTAAAAGTCAGGTCAAGTCACTTGGAAATGTTCTTAGGTATTCTGTATCTTCTGATTTTCAGTCTTCTTGTTCTATCCATTATTTAGGGCGGATTTCCATGCTTTCCAATAAAATTGTTTTCTTTTTTAATCTTTGGTTCTCCCAGGTCTAGCTTCATTTATTTGATGCCCTGTTTTCAGTTGCATGCACACTTAGAGCCATCACGGCTTCTCTGCGGGTTGATCCTTTAATTGTTATAAAATGAAATGTCCCTCTTTCTTCCTGGCACCACTCCTTTTCCTGAGGCCTACTCTGTTTGACGTTAGAATAGCTTACTTGGCTTTTTTTTTTTGATTAGCATCTTCATGGAAGTGTAGGTAGTTATTCAAGAGTTGATCTGTGATGTCTGGTTACCTTCAGAGTTGCACTGTCGTCCGATTTCTGTAGTGGGACATTGTGCACAAAGTGGGGACTGGGGTGCGGGAGAATTTTATCACTGCTCCTACTTTACCTTCGTTTTTAGGCCCACTGTTCATCTGTGCACACGGGGGATGGTCCATGCTCTCCACCCTGTCCCTTCAACACGTCCCTCCCGCCCTTTAGTCTTTTCTTACTTGCCTGTTTTTTAAGTGAATCGTTCAATTTTCAAGTATTTGGAGACTTTTGTGTTATTGCTTGGTTATTGATTTCTTATTTCAAATACATTATGGCTAGAGAATAAATATACATTTTGTGATTCTAATTTAAAAGCTTTTTAAAAATAATCCAGGGTGTGGACCATTTTGTTGACTGTTTCCTGTGAACTTGCTGGATGGAGCATTCTATGGATGTTAATCGGACCCTGTTGATGGATAGTATGCCGAATTCTTCTACATCTGTTAATTTTCTATTAGTGAGAGATGAGTATTGAAATCTCCAACTGTAACGGTCAGTTTTTCAATTTCTCTATCAGTTTTCCCAGTTTTATGCCCTCTATTTTGGCATTCCATTGCTGTGTACAGGATTACGGTGTCTTCATTTGTGAATTCACCCTGCTTTATTATGTAAAGTTCCTTTTTATTTCAGATAACTTTCTTTGCTCTGAAATTTGCTTTGTTTGATATGAATATACCGACTCTAATTTTCTTTTGTAAGCTATCTTTTTCTACCCTTTCCCCTTTAATCTACCCGAAGGATTAAATTTGAAGTGAGTTTCACATGAAAATCATAGATTGTTTTGTGTTTAATTCTGCATTCTGATAATATGTCTTTTTAATGATACCCTCAGACAATTTACATTTATTATAATTATTGATATATTTGGATCTAAATTTACCATTTTATGTGGTGTTTTTTTGTTCCTTCTAGTTTTCTCCTCCATTCTCCACTCCCTGCTTTTTTTTGTACTGCTTTTGAACATTTTGTTGGTGCCATATTTTACTTGCCCACTGAGTTTTATAAAAACTAATACAATCTTTGAGTGATTTCTCTAGGGAATGACCTATCACAATCTAAATCTAATGAGAATCAATATTTTATCAACTTCCAATGGAATATAGAAATTTTTCCACTGTCTACATCCCTCTAACCTTCCCCTTGATGTTATAATTATGACACTTTAGTATTTTATACCTTGAAAACCCTATGAGAAAATGTTGTAAGTTTAACTTTCAAACATGAGATATGTTGTAAGGATCTCAAGAGGAAGAAGTCTATTATGTTTATCCAGAAACTACTTTATTTTTATTTATTTATTTTCTGCTTCATTCTATATGTTTCAACTTTCTTTCCAGTATTATTTTACTTCTCTCTGAAGAACTTTCATTAACGATTTTTCTAAAGCAGTTCTGCTGGCAAAGAATTCTTGTAGGTTTCTTTCGTCTAAGGATGTTTTTATTTCGTCTTTGTTTCCCAAGAATATTTCCACCAGGTAGAGAATTCTGGGTTAACAGTTATTTCTTCTCAGTGTCTCAAAATTTTGCACCGCTTCTGGGTTCCACAGTTTCTGCTGAGAAATGAATGGTCACTTGGGTCCTTTGTCCCTACACATGATACAATTTTTTTTTTTTTTTTTTTGTGTTGGGGATTGAACTCAGGGCCTTGTGCTTGCGAGGCCAACACTCTGACTACTGAGCTAAATCCCCAACCCCATGTGGTACGGTTCTTCATGCCATCTCTTTCACAGTTTATTTTCATTGCCTTTAGTTTTTAGAGGTTCAAGTGTATGTCTCAGAGCACAGATTTCTTTGGACTTGTCGAATATTTGGATCTGTAAGTTTATGTCTTTTGCTAAACAGTAACTTTCCAGTCATTAATTCTTCAATTCTTTTTTCTATTTCTATACTCTTCTTCTGGGATTCTAATGACACTGCATTAGACATTTTGCTATTACCCCACATGTGGTTGGGGCTCTGTTATTTTTTTTCTCAATCCACTTTCTCTCTCTTACTCAGACTGGAAAATTTTTACTGGGCTACCTTTGGATTTATGGATTATTTCCTCTGTTATCTCCATTCTGGTATGAGACTATTCAGTGATTTTCTTTTTATGCTTCAGTTATTTTATTTTTGTTCTCATATCTCGATTTGATTCTTCTTTATATCTTCTATTTCTTATTCTGACTTTCTATTTCCCTCTCCTTTATGAATGCTAACAATTGTTTGGTGTAAAATTTTTGTAATAGTTGCTTTAAGTTCTTTGTCAGATAATTTTAACATCTTCCATACAAGCGTTAGCATCTGCTGATTTTTCTTTTTTTGCTCCCATGTGAGTTGATTTTTTTCTGGTTCTTTACATACTGACTCATTTTGGATTTCATTTTGGGTATTTTGAATATTGTATTAGGAGGTTCTGAGTCTTTTAAAGATCCTATGTAGACTGTGATGCTTATTTTTTAGCAGTTAGTCAGCCTGTTTAGGGCCTATCTGCACATTCCAGCCCATTTTCTCTGGCACTGTGCTTCCAAAATTAATTCAATTTCCCAGCCCTTTGCAAACATGGGCTCAGCCGTCTGTGGTTAAATGAGCACCGAACCCTGCTCTGTTCATTAGTCCCACTCTCAAATTCTTAGCTATGCTGATTAGGTCAGTACCATTCATGCCCAACTTTGGGGTGAGCTCAGAAATTCACTTAAAAAGAAACAAAGAAAAACCAATTTCATGACATCTTTTTCCTGAACTTTTACCTCTGTATGATGTCTCGTCTATTTAACTTCTGGTTCTTAAGTTCCATTTCAATTCTTGGGCCAGAAAACTGGGGCTTTCATTACATTTTCTTCTCTGTGCTCCTGCAACTGCCTTTGTACCTGGAGATAAACAGCAAGGGCAGGAAGGAGGACAGAACAGATCGACAGGTGTGAGACTCAGCCCCGGACCAAAGCTCTCCAGACTGTGTGGACCGGCTCCCTTCCCATCTCCACCTGCTCTCACCACCAGCGCTCACTTCAAATCTGGAATCCACGAGTGTGGAAAGGGGAAACTAACTGAAGAAGATTTTTATGTTCTTTCTGAGCTTAGGAATTCCCTTTTCTGCTTGGTGAGCCAGAACTGATGGCTTCCCATGGAGTTCTTCCTACACTAGGGTGCGCATTGCGTTTTGGATCATTTCTTCAGGTGAATGGAATGCTGGAGGGGGAAAATGGTACATTTCCCACCAGGCTGGTAGTACTTTGGGTTCTGGTCTTCTTAAGCTTCCTGCTATTATGTACTTTTTAGGTTCCTGAAATAACTATTCCATTCATTTTGTCCAGGTTTTATAGTTGCGGTCAGTGGGAGAGACTGTGTAATCTGTCCTTAGTCTAGTGTGTTTAAATCTATAACCCCTACTGAATTATTTATTTATTTACTATAGTATTCTGGGGATTAAATCCAGGACTTTCTCACTGAGCTACACTGTCAGCCCTTTTCCAATATTTTATTTTGAGACAGTCTCGATAAATCACTAAGTTGTCTAGACAGGATTTGAACTGGTGAGCCTCCAGCTTCGGTCTCCCTGAGTGCTGGGATCACACGCGTGAGCCACCGTGCCCAGCTCTTCTATTGAATTTTCATTACAGCAATTCCAAATTTTGATTATTTTCAAGACGTTCTTTTGTTCTCATACCTCTTCTTTACTTTCTTGCTTCTTTAATAGTTCACAATATTACTAGTAAAATATTGTTCGACCAGGAAGAGCCTTGCTCGTGCAAAGATTATGTGAAAGGAGATGCATTTTATAACTTGAAAGATAGATTTTTTTTGTCTCTTGATTAGAATTTCTATTGTCTCTTTAATTTGTATTTTAGTATTTCCTGTGTTCCATGTTGTTTCTCAGTAGTCCATTAACCACTTATTTTCTTAATGGAAACAAGGTACTGTTCAAAATGGTAAATCATTAGCGACTCCCACATATCTCTCTGTATACGGCTATGCCTTACTCATATCTTGTGATAGCTAATTTTATAAATTTCTCCTCCCCGCTCCAGACAGACCATCTCAATTTTCATATTGTTATTTAGGATAATAATACTTACTTTTCTGGGGTTTTGGATGTGTTGGGTACATTCCGAGAACACAGCTATACAATTTCTTCCTTGCAAAGTACCAGGATATTTTTAGTATGTTTTATTTTTTATCTTTCTTTATCTACACCATCTGTGGATGCTATAAGATAAATTGTATTTTTGTGATTCTGGAGTAGTGCGTTGGTATCAGTTAATAACACCTAGATTATTATCTGTTTGTTTTTCTAACGTCCTTACTAGGCCGTGACCCCTTGAGGGCAAGTACTAATGCTGTCTTCATGTTTCTACTCCAGCAGCCAGGAGAGTCCAAATGTGGACTTAAGAAATATTTATTCATATTTCTTCCCATAGTGCTAATTTCTTTGTAATTCTGTATGTTTCTTTTCTCCTTTACTAATTGATTTTTCTGCAACATCGATTTTATTATTAACCACTTCTAATACCAATTTAAATTGTTCCATAGTGAGATTCAAGTGAAATCCCTTTTTCTTTCAAAGATGCCGAAGGAATATTTCCTTGTGATCTTGTCTTTTGTTTGTTTTTATTGTGTTTTAATTTTTGCTTGTTTGTTTTATTTTGCTTTTATTTGCTCAATTTTTTTTAAGAGGTCAGTTTCCTAAGAGGTTGCTTCAAATTCCCTTTTTGTTGCTCATTTATTGGAAGATTCTGTCCAAATCCTGGATTGGGGGTTGGGATGTTCTTGTAGGAACATGTTTAGTGCTCACATCCAACCAGGTTTGAGAGGTGCCTACTGTTGGGGGCTGCTGAAATTTATAGTCTTGGTTACCTCATAAACAGAAACAAATGATCATTAATATTGCTGCTAAATTTAGGGTTTGATGTCTATGCCAAACTCAAGAATTTTAATATATCTATCTCCTCACATTTCAGAATATCAAATATTTCAAATATAGAATAGAGCTCAGGAGAGAAGATTTCTTTCTATTTGAAGCGAGAGTCACAGACGGCTGTCCTTTTGTCGTCAGAGCATCGCCCAATGTCAGTGTCAGGCTGGGTGGCGCACTCACACTCAGCCTTTCAGAAGAGGAAATAGGCTGCCGACAGCTCGCGGCCTGAATTCTGGGTTCACTGCTGTGAGGATTCCGCATCCTGGCTGGTTGTGCATCTGTGAGTAGGATGGAAGCACCGAGCTCCCCAAGGAGTCTCAGATGGTATCAGCCTTATCTCTTGACTCTGTGTCCCTTGTGATATGAGGTTCTGGACATGGGTTGCCAACTTTCAATTTTGTAAAATAGAATATACATTTGCTACAGAATATGAAATATGCTCAACTTTCTTGTCAAACATTTTGGGTGTTAATGTAGACTTTTTTTACCCTTTGACAGAAAATGTCATGGATATTTTAGGAGAAGGAAGGGAGAAGGGACCTTGTATGAATTTTCTCATAGTGCCATCTTCCCAGAATGACAATATATTTCCATCTTAACTTCCTTACCTCTTATTTTTATACGAGAACCTTTCTTTTTTGGGTGCATATGTTATGTCGGGTGGTGTTTTACTTTCTGGTTGTGTAATTTTTTGAGGAAGTTTTCATCTTTTTGATAGTATTGCCCATCATCATCTTTGATCCCATTTTTAAGTGGGTTGCCTTCACATCCTTCCCTTATAAAATTGCATCCTTCCCTTATAAAATGCTTATAAAATTTTCCCACTTTTCTGCATGACTCAGCCAACCTCTTACATACAGTCATGAATTGAGAGACTGAGTCCTTCTCAGTGCTTCACACTCTTCTTTTCTCATGTACAGTAAAGATCTTTAGCAAAAGAAAAACTTAATATATGACTGTCTCTGTGTCCTTCAGTTTTGTCCCAGGTCTGTAAAACTACTAGGTGTGCAGCTTGCTCTTTTCTGATTTTATTTCTTCTCAGGCCATGTGGCACGAATTCATGGTCCACGTGCTGAGTACACATCCCAAAATTCTCCATCAGACTCACGTTTCAGGAGGAGCACACTTGTGTTGTCGCAGCACATGGCCATCTCAGCCAGCCATTTTGGTCATTTTCTCCAAATTCAGGAAGGCTGATCTATTCACTGGTGCTAAGGCTTTGTAAGGATCAGTAAGAATATTGGAGAAACATCCAGCAGGAAGTATATCATACATTTCTATCTATGTATCTATGTCTGTGTATCTGCCCCCTCCGCCGCGTGTGTGTCTGTCTGTCGGTCTCCCCACTAGAGACTGAAAGACCACCCAGAGCCAGAGTAATTCTTTGTTTCTCCAGGGCTGCCTGGTCTTACGTCTGTGTGTTTCTATTGCCCATTCATTTCCTCTTTTGTGCATATGAATTAGACCAAAATTGACTACCTCCAGTAGTTCATCACTTCCCAGTTCAAATGCACAGCAGAAACTGATTCGTATTTCTAAATTCTGTACTCCTGGAAGAACATCTGATGGGCCCAGGTTGAGTCCGCTCAGTCATTTCCATCAGGAGGGCCCAAGTGTGCCTCTGCAGGGGAGGTGGCTCTCAGGGGAAGGAGTGTACAGACTATTAAGAAACCACGAAAGGGGCCTACTGCAATGTCTCCTTGACAGAACTGACTGGCTACCAAGCTGTCTTGGACATGACAAGTGTGATTTCCTTTCCAATCTCTTCATTTGACTCCCCCTTAGAGTCTGGGATGTTTCTATTTCTCCGCAATGCCTGGTGGTTACCCTCCCAGGGCAGAATCCTGAATATGTGATTTGAGCTCTAAAATAGGGCTGGGAGTCTTCATTCGTTAATCCTTCTCACTGTGTGCCACTTTGTCTAGCTGTAGCAAGTGGACAGAATGATACTTCTGGCTTTTGTGAAATTAAGTAAAATCATGTGTATAAAAGCACCCAGAATGCACGCAAACAATTTGGAGCCATCATCTGTTATATTCTTGCTCTGGACACTGATTTATCCTTTTCCCTTCAGAATATTTTTCATCTTTCTGGCTTGCTTCCTATATTTCTTTCTATGACAGAACACTGTCGTTGCCAAGTCCTGTCTGTGGTTTGCAGAATTCTGCTTCTTGGAAACCGGAATAACATTTGTCCATTTTCAGTGTATCATAAACTTCCCGTTTTACCTAGTTTCTTAGGAAACACTGACCGAAACTTGTCGATTCCATTTTCTCTTCAGACCTTGAGTTCTAATGTCCCAGTGAAGAGACGTGAGCGTGCAGTCCGAGCGATTGTCCCCAAGATTATCCTTCCTTCCCAGCTTTACTAGACACTGACACACAAAAATGTGAAAAATGGTAATGTAAGCATTGGGAGCCTCTGAAGTTTTGTGCTACAATGTATGCTTCACAGCTATCCTGTCTATAATCGGAGTTTAGTATCACAGATGGTGAGAGGGAAGATCTGCCCTGTTGTCGTGGCCTGTGTGCTCATGTGCCTTGCACGTGTGTGCATGTGTTGTACACCAGCACAGAGAAGATTCTCTCTTCATTGTTGCCATTTCTCTTGTTTTCTGGCTAACAGTCCTCTTGCTGATACCAGCTGGTCTCTGGGCAGAGGTTTGGGAGTTAAGTATAACCTGGCTAAAGCTTGCAATTTTGCTTCATAAATCTTTAGTTTTGTCCCGGAAATACGAGCAGATCCTGGTCTTTCTCCTTTTTCCATATCTAAACATTCACTGGGAAGAGAAGTGAAATGGCCTCCTGGGCTTCTGGGCCACCCGTCTTCCCCTTACAGTCCTAACTGATTCATGGGCTGTTGACTCCACAGTTTCTTTGCTTGAGGCTCCGGCTGTTTCTTTTGGGACCTCCACACGCGAGAAGCTGTAGATTTCAGGTCCTATTGACATCAAGATTGAGTTTCCCAAGGTCATCTGCTGGTCACTGGATGGACTAGGATTTCAGAGCAGGAGGACCTTACACCACAGGGCAGCTGTTTCCTCAGCCCTATACACCTGACTTTTAGGAACATCTCTTCACCACCCTGCCCCTTGTGGAGGGTTTCCCTGAAGGCAGAGCTCCACCTGGGCTGATCTTGCGACCCTGCTCCTCTGGGAGGCAGAAGTTAGGAAGATTTCTATAAGGTGCCCTGCACCCTGCCACAGACAAAGCACATTTCGATTCCTGGTTTTCTGTGCCATTTTCTTTAGGATGTGGCTGTACTTTGAAGGGACAACTTGTTATATGGGGTAGTCCCAGCACCACCTGCAGAATCAGCTGTAGGACTCGGGAGACAGAGCAGACCAAAATCTCCCCAGGCTGTTCCCTAGCTTGCCTACAATCCGTGTCTGTAAAGATGTGACTTTTATGGAAAGGAGCTGGTTTAAAAGGGGATGCCTATGTGAAAATGTGAGAAATGGGCTATTTTGAGCTTTGCTATGCTTTAAAGCTTGGAAAATCAGGAGCCACTGGAGGATTAATCCAATCTCTTTCCTGCTGTGCATTCCCTGGAACAGGGTCTCGGAAGGCCTCGCTTCCTGATTCTCATTAGGAGAGTCGCTGTCTTCAGGTTGAATCAGGCCCCAACTCTGGGGCAGGCGGGATCTGCAGAGCTGTATTTTGAGCAGCTCAGTGGCAAGCTTGTTGCCTTAGACACAGCCAAGAAGGAAAATGCCATTTTGTTTGGTGATAAAATGAGACTGCAGCTTCCAGGAAAAATAGGAAAGAATTTCTGATAAGCGTCTTTAGCATGATGTTGGGACCCCTAAAGCTACAGGTTAGGAGTGACTAATTGGATCAAACCCAGAAGTCAGGACATGCCTGGGGTGAGCTTTAAATAAAATGTGGAGAAAAATGGCTTAGGATGGCAGCCTGGGCAGGCTCACCACGTTTTACCCAGGGAAAGAGGGAAGGAATTAAAAATTTATGAATCACCCACTAGAGGTACTTGATACTTTAATTATATTATTTTATTTACTCTCAGACAACCAAACTCTTTGAGAATAATTACTCCTATTATTATCATCTCTGTTTTGTAAATTAAGATACAGAAGCTCAGAAAGATTTAGCTTGCTCAAGGTCACATGGCTGGTGAGAGGCAGAACCTAAGTCTGACATGGTGGCCCATGATTTGGAGATGGCAGATAGATATGAATTGTGTTTGTTATATATGGCTTCATCAAGTGGTGACCCTCAGAATCTGCTTTCACACACACACACACACACACACATGTGCAAACACACATACTTATACATGCACACAAGATAATGGCCTTTGAGCATCCGCAGAGAAAGCATGATTACTAGGATGCAGATAGGTTTACTGGGAACAAGTCTTTTCTGATTAACCTCATTCCCTTTGCTGATGGGGTTACCGAATGTAACACATTGTGAGGGGCGACCTTAATAATGATGCCAGGGACAGCAATTGAGACTGCAGGTCACTTCTGTTGGACTGTCCCTTTGCCCACCTTCACAAGCATTTCCTCACTTTTGCACCTGAGACCCTGCTCAGACTCACTCTGGGTTCTATGCGGGCCCTGGGGACATTACGCATGGCTGACTCCATGCCACCAACTGAGAGTAAGGTGAGCCAGCCAAAGCACACCCCTGCTGATTCAGAGAGGAGACAGAGGCACTGCTGTGTAATAAATGGGCCCCAAATGTAGCCATTCAAAACAACACAGATCAGGTATCCTTAATGTAAAAATCTAAAATTTGAAATGGTTCAAAATCTGAAACTTTTTGAGCACAAGTAGAAAACTGCACACCTGACCTTTTGTGGTGGATCACAGACAAGACAAAACTCAGGTGCATGGAAAATATCGTGTAAAATTACTTTCAGGCTATCTATGTGTATAAGGCCCATGAAACATGACTGAACTTTGAGTTTAGACTTGGGTCCTATGGTTAGTTGGGTGTATGTAGATATAAAAAATACCTGGAATATAAAACACGTCTGGCCCCAAGCATTTTGGATAAAGAATACTCAGCCTTGATAATTTATTTAGGTGAAGAATCTGCAGCTTTAGTAAGAGGAGGCTGTCACTGTTGATTCCCCTTCAGTTGGAGGAGCTAGAGCAGAATTCTATTTGCTGCTTCCGGGATGGCTCGCACTATGTGGCTGGGAGGATGTCGCTGGTGGGGAGCTCCTCTGGGCCGAAAGCTGGGACTCTGGTTGGTTTCTACATAGCCTCGTTTGTGGATCCTTCCACGGGATGCTTGTATCCCCCACAGCATGGAGGCTGCGCTCCAAGGGTGAGCCTTCCAGGGAACCAGACAGAGCTGCAGGGCGTTGGATGACCTGCCTCTTGCTGTATCACTTCTGCCACATTTAATATGTGAAGTCCACTCAAAGGCTTCCCCTAGACAAGAAGAGAGAACATAGACCTCAGTTCTTGGTAGGACAGGTGACAAAACTGCACTGTAAGAAGAGCCGTGTCATGGACACTGTTGCAGCCATTTTTGGAAAAAAGGGAGAGTGGGAAGGAGAGAAGAAGGTCTGAAGTGTGCTCCAAGGCTTTGATTTCTGGGTGTCTGATCTAACTCTCTTGAATGAATTTTTATTCTCATGAGGTGATCAACCATGAGACGATGTTGCGAAAACGCCCAGAAAAGTAAGAGTACTTTGCTCTAAGAGTATTGAAGGTTTTGGTCATGGATGCAGCTCTGTTGTTAGCTTGTTTTGCCCCAGTTACATCTCAGGGGCAATGAGTAGCATTTGTCTTCATCGTGGTCCAGTCTGGAGAGGTGGCAGTTTCTTCTAACTGGGGACATGGTGGAGGAAGGCCTCACATGAATGTGTGTGTGTGTGTGTGTGTGTGTGTGTGTGCGCCGACACCTTCGAGAATACAAATCATACCATAGACCAGCTAGCATGTAACAAGGCCAAGTGGTGCTGCGGATGAAGCCCTCGGGACCAATTCCACAAAGCGGGAGGATCTGGGCACTCCTGCTGTGTGGCACAGAAAAGCTCAGACTCTGGAGCTCCAGGGCCAACGGGATGTTTCAGAACCATTCGGGGCTTCCCCATTTGTGCGGCTGCTTAGGTTTATTTTGGGAAGAGGCTGTGGACGAAAGCTACTTCCCCTGTCTCCGGAGAAGCTATGGCTCCACCGACACGGAGCTGGGGTGTGCAAAGACCTTTTAGGCCTGCTAACTATGATTCCTGAAAACATAATTTTACTTTTTAAAGTAAGAGAATAAAGTAATATGGAGAGTACTGAGTTAGGGAAGCACGCTGCTTTGGGAATGATAAATGCTCAGTGAATCGGCAATTATACGGTCTATTTGCTTTAGGAACTGGTGCCTCTTAAACAGTTACTGTGGCTCAGTGGGGGACCTTGTCTTTCAGAGACGTTAAATACATCCAAATGCGTGAGGGCCTGCACCTGCTTGAGATGAATGTGTGTGGATGCAGGACTTTAAATATATCGTTTTCTTCCCAGGTCTTAGCTACCTGAGAGAGTATGATTTTTTGCTTTTTTAAGGCTTCAATATATCTATCAGTGGGCCAAGGAAATTAGAAAACTCGATCATCATTTGAGAATAAAATAATCACAGAAATTGTAACTTCCTTAGGATTAGGTGTTAAATTACAAACATTACATTTTATTTAATTATATGTAAACTGTCAGCGACACAACAAGCATTTATTGAGATCACTCTGTGTCAGGTGTTGGTTTAGATGTGGGCCAGATGGTAGAGGAATAACCAGTTCTCTGTTTTTAAGGAGCTGTAGACTAATTTAGTGGAACACTAAACATGCAGATAAGTACAAAATTAGATCTATTGATCTTGGCAACCAGCAGGGTCTCTCGCGAGGCTGGCATTGAGAAGGAAAGAGGCATTTGGGAACTTAGCTGAGCAGAACTCCCTGGAGAAGATCTTGCTGGGATGAACTGGCGTGTTGGAAGGACAGAGAAGGCTGTGGCCCGGTGGACAGTGGACAAGGGAGTGGGAGGAGGAGAAGGGCTTTGGAGAGATGGGTGGCGGTGGAATAACACAGTGACAGTGAGGACTTGGGTTTCACTCTGACAGCAGTGAGAAGGTCCTGTGAGTTTCAGCACCAGGTGGCTGCTTTCTGGTGTTGTCTGGGTTAGAATTTGGGGAGGTCGCTCTGGCTGTGTGTGAGAGTGGACTGCAGAGAAACAAGTTTGGAAGCAAAAGGCTATTGTGTTGGCCCAGATGAGAGGTGCCAGTGGTTCGTCCAGGATGTAGCAGTGGCGATGGTAAGCAGTGACATGATTGACCTCTGCCTAGTTGTGGAGGTTGAACTGATAGAATGTACATGTGGCTTGAATGTGAACTGCAAAGGAAAGAAAGCGATCAGGGATAATCATTACTCTGGCCTAAGCAACTGAGTGGAGGTCAGAGCTTTTACAGAAAAGGAAATATTTGGGACTGGGTGAGTGTGGAGGTTACCATTCGGTTAGGCTGAGTTCGGGGTGTTCACTCAATATCTAAGTGAAGGTGCTGCTTGGACAGCTGGATATCTGTCTCAAGGCGGAAGTCAAATCTTGGTGAGTTAGCAGTCTAGGGATGGTGCTGTCACCCATGAGGCCGGATGAATTCACCTAGGAAGAGAGAGAAAATATAGAAAAGAGAAAACGAAAAGCCAAGAACAAAGTGCTGGCGTTCACTCCATTTAGAGGCGACTGCAGAGGGACTGAGAAGCAGCAGGCACGTGTGCCAGGACGGTGTGTCAAGAAGCCCTGCGTAGTCGGGCCATCCAAAGCTGCCGAGAAGCCTCGGGAAACAAGGACTGAGCATCGACTCCGGGTTTAGCAGTATGATATTCTTAGGTGACCTTGAAAGAAGCCAAATCAGCTAAGTGGTGGGAAGAGCATGGAAGAGAAAAAGTAGATACTGTGAACATGGAAATTTTTTGTAAAGGAAAACTGAGAAATGGGAAAGCACTGGAAGAGCATGAGTGGCCAAATATTTTAAGTGATTTTATTTTAAAAGATGGGCAATATTGGGCTGAGGATTTAGCTCAGTGATTAGAGTGCTTGCCCTCCAAGCACAAGGCCCTGAGTTCGATCCCTGGCACCAAAAAAAAAAAAAAAAAAGATGGGCAATATTAATGCATGGAGGAGGAGGGAGAGCTGTAATGTAATCTCTCATAAGATGAGATTATTTTTTTTTTTTTTTTTTGAGATTATTTTTATTTGATTATTTATTTTCTTTCTTTGAATTTATGTCTTCAGGTAAGAGCAAGAATCAAATCTTGCTAGGGAATTGTGTGACTGTGACAGTTGGGTGTTAGCTTGAGTGTAGAGACCACAAATCAAAAGTAAGACAAGTTAGGCACGATTGTAAGTTTTTTAGCTCAAGGTTCACAGATTTCTTCTTTAAATGGGCAGGTAAGTTATTTTCAGCTTTGTGGGACGTTTACTATTGTCCTTCTATTCGACACAGTCGTTGTTGCATGAAAGTAGCCATAGAGAATACAGAGATGAACGAATGTAGCTGCATTCTAGTAAAACTTTATTTGTAGAAAAACTTGCAATGGTCTACATTTGGTCCAAGATTGTGTTTTGTTGGCACCCGGTTTAGCCGCTGGAGTGCTCGTGTGAGACAGAAGACCCACAAGTATCAGTAGTTTTTTCCTCCCAGTGAGTTCAGTGGAATGAGAGAGGTGCCAGGAGATGAAGGACGTTCACAGAAGATTCAGGTAAATGTGACACACTGTAGGGTCTCAGCTGGGCAAGGAAGGAAGGGAGGACATGAGGACTGAGATGAACAACAACAAGGGGCGGGACCAAGGAGTCTGAATCCCAGTAGTATCAGAGAAAGGCGGGAAAAGCAATGCCAAAATCCAGATGTAGGAAGGGGCAGGGGGTGAAGACTAGTTGAAAAGAAGATGTGGGAAATGGAGATTTCTTTGAGTCACAGCAGTTGCTGGTGGTAATAAGTTCGGAGGGCAGGGGATTGAAGTGGAGGGAAGGTAACATTATTGGAATGAGGGGTGTCAGCCCCAAGAGGTGAGACGGTTGGTTGGATCAGCTACGTGTATTATATAGGTAGTATGAAAAGGAAGATGGCGATGCAGGCACTAAAAACTTCAGTGAACAGGAGGTCAGTCGATGACCTCAGCCATGCAGGGCAGTGAGGAGCAGGTCCAGCCACTGGGGTGTCCAAACAGCTGGAGTCTGAGAGAGGAAACAGGGTGCTACAGAGGGACAGTGGGGCATACCAACTCCCTTCCACAAACCTGCGGCAGGGAGAAGTGTGGCCACTACAGAGGGCAGCAGGATATTCGGTGTTCACGGTGGACAAAGAGTGTATTTCATTAAATCAAGTAAAGGGATGTTCGGTCAACAACCAAAGCCCTAGGAGAAGGCAGTGATGTAAGAGTATGAGTCTGGTGGTGATAGAGGCTATTTTCTTTTAGTTGGAGGGGTTGTGGCCGATGAAAGTACATGATAGCCAAACATCTTGGTTGGTAGCTTCTTTCTGGAAATACAAGGGAGTGTGTGGGGAGTGTGGCAGTCAGGAGAATCAGGCAATGAATCAAAGAACTGCTGTGCCCTGTATGGTGAAGATAGATCTGTTTAACTCCTTTTTGTCAGTGACTCCTTCTTCCTTCCTTCCTTCCTTCCTTCTTTCTTTCTTCTTTTTCTTCCTTCCTTCCTTCCTTCCTTCCTTCCTTCCTTCCTTCCTTTCTTTCTTTCTTTCTTTCTTTCTTTCTTTCTTTCTTTCTTTCTTTCTTTCTTTCTTTCTTTCTTTCTTTCTTTCTTTCTTTCTTTTCCTTTCTCCTTCCTTCCTTCCTGCCTTCCTTTCCTCCTTCTTTCTTCTCTCTCCTTCTCTCTCTTTTTGACTAACAACAATTGTATATATTTATAAAGCATAACGTAATGGTTTTGATCTATGTTTACATTGTAGAAACTGTCAGTCAAGCTAACTAACAGATCCATCACCTCTCCAACTTACTATTTTTTGTAACGAGAATTCTTTTAGCAATCTCAGAAAGCACAATACATTATGATTAACTGTGGTCACCATGTAGTGTAATAGTTTGCATCAGGACCTATTCCTCTAGGCTAAGTGAAATCTTCTGCCCTCTGATGTGTGGGCCCCCTTCTCCATCTTTCCCTGTGCCCAGCCCCTGGTAACCACTTGCCACTCGCTGTGTCTGTAACATGGACTTTATACAACTTCAGACACAAGTGAGACCACACAGCATTGGTCTTCTGTGCCTGGCTTACTGCACAGAGCAAAATGTCCGATTGCTTTTATTGTAGGAAACATCGTAACCAAATTGCACTTTTTCAGAAATGTAAATGAATATACCTGGAACCCTTTTTAAGTAATTGTGAAGAGACTTTTTAAGAGCTTGAATATCAAGTTCTTTTCTCATGCTTGGGAAGTTTTCCGTCATTACTTCTGTAAATAATCTTTTTAGATCCTTCGCATTGTCTCCTGCTTTTTCATTCACTCCTATGACTCTTATATTATTCTTCTTTGCATCATCTTGTAGCTGTTGTAGTGATTTCTCATTTTCTCTAGCTATTTTTAAGAGGTCTTTCTTTTCATTGTCACTAATTGTTGTCTTATTTTCTAGGTCTGAGACTCTATCTTCGCCCTCATTCAAGAGTTCGTATTTGACTTGAAGTTGCTCATGTTTTACTTCAATTCAGAACGATCCTCTGAAAGCATTTCTGGGAGGGGTAGAAAGCGTGACGTGTGCAGCTTCGGTGTGGGCTGGACGGTGACAAGGACACCTGCCAAGAGGGAGCAAACAGCAGAGGTGCTCATACCTGTCTGTGGCTCTTCTGACTTCTCCGGGGAGATTCTGTGTGTACATGTTACAACACACTTTACAAACGTCTTTCCGTTGGGGGCAGGCGCGTGTTGGAACTTGGCTGTCTGAAGTCGTTTCTCCCTCACGAGCAGGACAAGTCTCTGGTTAGTCCAGCATGATAAGACAGGAGGAGGGGTGGGAATGCTCAGAGACAGGCGGCCACTGAGGGCATCATGGGAGATGACAATTGGCTTTTATGTCCCTACGAATGGCTATAGCTTAACTTGGCATTTCCTCTGGAAATGAAAAGTAAGAGAAAAGAGATTAACACCATATGATAAGATGACACAGGACAACTGGGAAATGGAAATTAGGACATACTAATAAAATTTTAATTATATAATTGCATTTTTAAGTTGGGTGATTGTCCTACTTGCTCTTCATTTGAGTGGAGAACATTTTTGAACATTATGAGCAATTACTGTGAAATTTTATGTACTCTTCCATAGGCTGTGGATGAGGAACACAAAGAACTTAAAACTGGGTTCAAAGCCGTAGGCTCTCTCAAACATCTGCTACTAGAACTCTGTGAGGATTTCTTGGGAAACACTAAGTCATTTTAATTCTGTAATTTTCTCTCTGCATATATGTGTGTGTCTGCTACATTTGGAAAATTCCATAGTTTTGCCGAAGATCACTAGGTACCTATTTAAATAATTTCGGGGAAGGCCCGAGGGCAAGAGAATGTAGGGAAGTGTTCAGAACTTCAGGATTGCCATCGCTATGGCAATCCTTCCTACTTGGAAGAAAAACAGTTTTCATTTAAGATTGTAACTGATATCTGTGACTGGTTTTCTGTAAAGAGCAGCGGTCAATAAGTGAATCATAAGGTATTGTAAGCTTTTAATGTTTTGAATTTCCAAAGATGCCAGAAACCTCCAGGAAAATGTTAAGAGATTTTTATGAAATATACTGGAAGAACAGATGGCTAGGTGTGAAGGAATAAGTAATAAAAGGACTGGCACATTAATTCAATGAATATTTATTATTTCTTATGAATTTCTTCTCATTCTTATCCGTGTGCTGGGAGTTATTCTAGGAGCAAAGCAGTAATTAGAACCAAAATCCCTGCCCTGGAGGAGCTTACATCATGGTAGAGAAGGATACATTGTAAAAAGAAAGACTAGTAACATAAACTTAGGAATAAAATTAATGCCAGGAGAGTGGGCAGTTGTGTGGAGCAGGCTGTGCCTTGCTTTGAGTTGCTCCTTGTTGTACGGAATAGCACCTTTAAGGCTGTGCTTTGTGCTGACGGATTCCACTTTGTAAACAGCAGTTTGCTCCATTTTGGGGGCAAATGCTGAGGCAGAGTGACTGGGTAGCCTGTCTGTGCAAACAAATCACCTCTGAACCTAACAACAAACAAACCAACAGCTCCCAGCTAGAAGGCACAATCATAAGGCACAAACTGATAAATAAATTAATCATGCTAGTAAAAATTGCTACCTGAAAACATCAGAATTAAATCAGGGGCACATGGACACAAGAAGTATCAAAGACATGTCAGAGAAAGCCAGGCCATGAGTTCATCAGACACAGCAAGCAAATGATGCAAAGCCTCACCTGGATGTTTAAAAGAGCAACGGGATACAGTCACGCACAGACACCTGTCATCTCATCAGAACCGGGATGAACATATCATGAGGTCGACGGGCAAAAAATTGTGGCTTTGCATCCCCTGTTTTGAATTCAGCTCCAACTCCCTGCTGGACGCAGCCCACTTGAACTGCCTGCCATTCTGACTTGGGCTTTAAACCAACCCCGACCCGGACAAGCTCTGCCTGGTCTGTAATCCTAGCCAGCCACCTGAGGGAACTTTCAATATCCCTGTGCGCTCTCTGCTGTATATTCAGTCCTGCCTCTGTGAATCCTGCAGCCCCTGGTAACCCTTTCTTAGCTGCCATGTAACCTCTATGTTAGCGCGTGCAGCTATGTGCCTCTGTGTTGTCGTGCACAACAATTGATGTGTAACTCAGCTGTTTAATTATCAGTAATGTAGATTGGAATAAAAGAACCTATGATTGCCTAGATCACTAGCTATCAAGTGAAACCCTGAATACTC